>BQNB010016837.1:0-70983 GCA_026074375.1 Tanacetum coccineum | reverse complement strand
TCCGAGGTCGTCCTAAGATCTAAGAGGATGGTCTAAAATCTGAGTTTTAATTGTCACGGTTTTTAAAACCATATAAGAAGATTAAACTGTAAAAGAATAAATGAGAGGAATAAACTGGTTTTATCAATCAAGGGAATTGGTATAGTGGAAAACTACTAAGAAAATGAACCCATTTAACTAATTAAATATCCTAAGTTTAATTATCTTGATCTCAAGTGCAATGTCTAATTCTTGTTTTATTAGTGTTCTAATATCAACAGATCCGAATTGACATTCGTGGTCTGTCCTATACTTCCTAGGATCCCAATTTCTCAAAGTCGCGATGTTAAGGTATCCTAGTTGTAGCTATTAAGTACCAACCATCCAATAGACTTGTCTATAACTTAAATAGATTATTAACCCTCTTTGAAAGAGTTCCTGCGTTTTTTAAAGTATTTAGAGTAATTAAGGCGGTGATTTGATCGATTCCTACACTAGGATAGATTCCAACTTATCCTAGTACCTTTGTAATTCTAAGTTCATCAGTTTGCCTAATAAAAGGACTAATTGGATCAAAACTACCTTTCAATATTGCCAAAACGCAAGGATCTATGACAAGCTATAAGGATATCTAACAAAACGATAATTAAACAGGAAACATTAATCAATACATTAGTAATTACATAACTAGGCCAGCACTAGAAGTGCTTAGCCACTCATGGTAACAAAACAGTAAGAAATAATAGAGGAAATAGTGGATTAAATCATCATTAGTCTTACAGTATGCGTTTATGAATGATTAAATACAAAATTAAGTTATAGGTGACTTTTCCTCCCTTGTACTTATGGTGAATTCTTTGTGGTTCATAGAGCTTTGTTCGCTTTTTGTACTATGGTGGAAGGAGTAATGCTGATAGTGCCGAATGAAGGCTCTATTTATAAGTATCGAATCTGTTATGGCGTAACAGTTATGTATACGTTACGTCGTAACCATGCTGACGAGGACTTCCATGCTTCAGGCTTAAATTGTGTTACGGCGTAACCCCTGCGTTGATGTTACATCGTAATGATGACTAGGATAAATCATCCTTCCTTGATGGAGCTGGTTACGGCGTAAGCATGACGAAGTATTTACGCCATAACTAGGATGCTGACTCATTCCTTTATTAATTTAGTTACGGCGTAACTCCTACGGGGTGGTTACGCCGTAACTGGCCTTAAGTTCCTTCATTTGCTTGATTTCCACGTCCAAATCCCGTGTCACCTGTTCAAATGGCCGTATTCTTCCTGTAAACAAAATATAAGTGATTAAGTATTGTTTTTAGGCATTTATAACATAATTACAAGCATTTTTATAGGGAATTTGATACTAAAAAGTATTAACTATTTGATGTTATCACATATTCTTAGACCATCTACTGTCGCTATAGCAAAGAAGCTTAAATAACTTATCCAGAAGGACGAGCTTTCAATAGCAGATTTGAGGGCAGGATTTAGAAAGACCGAAGCACAATTCAAGAATGTTTAGAACTCGGAACCATGTTGATCAACTCAAAGCAGCAGTGTTAACAGAAGCTAAGTGGAACAGTGATGAATATGATGTGTCAAAACCCAGATCGTTTAAATGACATATGTCAAAAAGTACAAAACCACATACCTCTTTCTACAACAACAATTTCAACTACCTTGTGTGTCTAGGCACGGAAGAGAAGTACACTACTTCTATTACCAAGAACTATACCGCAAGATACTACATCCAAGGTATAGAAGATATGATCCCTGATAGATGGTGCAAAGAAACTCATCGTTACCACTTTGAAGCTCTTAATGGTATTCACCATTAGGAAGATAGTAGAATGACTTCTTCAAAGCAGAAATGAGTACCATAACTGAAGAAAATGTCTACTCAGACTTAAGGATCAAGTCAGTTGTTCGTATTATGGTAAAGAAGAAATGGGGTTATGGTTTCTTAACAACATTTGTAGTTAGGAGATCCGATGATAAAGAGTATGAATTCATCTATGCAGATCTTTCTAGACTCAGCTTGAATGATGCTGAAGACATGATTTGAACTCCAGTTCAGATAAACTTCACCATCTCCCATTAGAATTTGTAAAAGACTTCAACAAGCACTTCTCCTATTCATCAAAAGACTCGTGATTCAAAACAGGGTTGAAGATATTCAGTTAGGAATGGAAAGTTATCAGCAAACTCTCAACCTTACCAAACCTATAATGTTCTTTGAGGGAATCGACCAAAATATACCATTCATAATGTCTAGAAAAACTCAAAGAGTTGATGTATCTCAACAACACATACGTCCAAACTTTATGAAGCTAAGTGATGTGGAAGAAGTTTTCTGTTGGTAATCTTATAAGAATTCGTGTGAATGAAAAACCTGGTTACATGGTGAAAAAGAACAGCTGGGCACCGTATACAAAAGTTGAAGGAAGAGGACTGGACCGAAAAAGATGTCAAAAGAAATCAAAAAATGATTGACAAGACACTCAAGCACAGAGAGCAACTTAGAAGGCTAGAGGAGTATGTTAGAGGAAGACCCAAGACTGTTAATTCATGTACTTTTGTAAAGCCTATGTAATCACCCCTTAAGGGGAGATTGTTAGAAACACATAAAAGTGTTGATTACATAGCCATTTATCTAGTATTAATAGTCTAGGGATTAATTAGTGCAAATAAGGAAGGACTATGTTGTAATAAGTACTATACCCTAATTGCTTCTAAGTCCCTCCTTCCTTACTATAAAAGTAGGGCTTAGGAAAGGAATTAGGGTGGTGATTTCTCTCTCTCTTAAAAATATTTCTACTTTTCTCTCATCTCCTCTCCTCCTCATCACCCACGTCTCTCTCTCTCTCTCTAGGCGTCTCTCTCTAAATAGTGTAGTATTTTGCGTGTAATTGATTTCATATCACCCTCCCTAATACAAAAGTGGTGCCATGAGTATAAATTGTACCATGGGTCCACATATACCCTTCTATAACAAAAATGTTAGCCATGTTTTTATGTAAAGTGATGGTCATTATATATTCCCGAGCTTTGTATAGGAAAAACATAGTTTACGGGAATTCATTTAAGCTAATTGGGTCTAGTTGTCAGGCTTAAATCCCATGTGTAATAGGTTCGGCACAAAGACAAAGCCCAACAACCCAAGTAGGGTTAAAACACTCCACGTACTATAAATACCTTTCACCACACAAAATGAAGGGAGTTGCTTCTCATTTTTTTTTCTTAATAAGTAACCATTTTCTCTCTTCTATTTCTTTCTCTAGTTCTTTCTCTCTCTCTCTAAAATATTTTCTCTTATTTTGTGTTTATGGTGACGAAATGATAGCATCTAACATGTGGTATCAATAGTGATTAAAATGTGATCAATACGGACTAATAACGGTTACGATCTTCAATCTATAAGTGCATTCCCAAACCTCACATGTGCAAAACTCTTTCATAATATAGTGCATATGTGTAAAGGGAGCTTTTTGGTAACTCTGGAAACACTCAATGTGTCTCAAATAATTTCTCAGACAAGTTGATTGATTTTTTATCAAATGGTTTTATGGATCGTCATGGCAATACCCTAAAGACTGACCAAATGTTATTTCTCAAGGAGTTATAAGGTGGTTAGGTTCAGTATTCATATATGATCCAGCAGAACTAGGAGGGATCTACCCAGGAAACAACTCCATTAGATAGAGTAGAAGTCCTAGGTATGATTGAAAAAAGGAATAAAGTAAGAATAAGGGAATAGTGCCGACTGATATGGAGCTAGTGCTGGAACAAACCCAACAAGGTACTAGTCATGAAGTCTCGGTAAGCAGTGAAGGGGTTGAAGAATGAAAAAGAATTATAAGGATAAAGGGTAAAAAGAAAGAAGCCCTCCATACAAATAATGTATCGGTAATCACAAAGATGATTATGATATTGAAGACTGACATCATGGACCCAGTGATGCAATGCACAACCCTTCCTAGCCACTCAAAATCTCTCAAAAGATTTCTATTTTATTTCTCAAGGAGATGAACACGTTTCTATCGGCTTTGTCATTCCGAGATCGTTGATATTGAAAAGGTGGCAGTCCGCTCCAGCCTCTGATTACCAAATAACAAATGTGCACTTATAGAGTCTAGAGCCAACAAGATCCATCAAAAATCTCACTAGAACATAAATTCCAATATACAAAATGTCGTACATCATTACACAACATTTGGTATCAAAAATTCCTACGCATTATTCTTGTGGTAATTGCCAGAACATTCAGAGTGATACTCTTCAGTATTCACAGTGACGAATGGAAATCCTTCTAAAGTTAACATCAAACAGCTCTGCGGTTGGTGACTTGCGAGATTCTAAATGAATCAAGCTTGTGTCAACTGGATATCAATTTTGGTCCAGTATATGAATTGATGACTCAATTAGAAAGATAAGTTAACTATCTGATTCACTCTTACCGCGTTGTCTGCTTTGAGACGCTCCGGTAACGAGAACGGCTAGCGCAGCTGTGAAACACCTAGATGGATCACACACTATATTTATTTTATTTTCATATCTCTTAGACTATCCTTGGAATCTTTCAGAAGTAATGGATACTCAAACTCTAATGTTCATTAGTTATAATGTAACATTTCGGAGCGCTTTCCAAGGCCCATGATATTCTGTTCACGACTATCATTATAAGCAACATTTAATATACATAGATTCTTCTTTAATGAATACAGATCCGAGAAAAGTTGCTTACGTCTTCAAAAACAAGAAGACAACAAAATAGTCTGGTCCAAATAGTTTTATATTGGGAAAACTACTCTATTTAAGCACTACAACCCTTGCCACGAGTAAATCTGCTGGAAGATAATCGGTCTAAGTAACAGTGGTAACGTGCACTAAAAAAATAAGTACTTATTCTCAATCAAATTTGAAACAAAACTTTTAAACACAAACACTATCTAAGAATCTAAACTTAGATCGGTCGTCACAAACATGATACACATCCAACATACATATTTTTTATGTTTAACTAATCACTAAGCATAAGGAATGGAACACACATACAATCAAGTGTTAATTTCATTCAGTGTATCGGTGTAAAGCACCATGATCATCAAAAAAAATAAAAGGCAACAAAAATATGGCAATATGGCACACTAAAAAAGGAATAAATCAGCCAACTGTTGAACTCATTTAGGGTAGAGCACATTGATAATAAGATATATATGAGTCGTCAATTCATATACTGCGAAACCCTGTCAAGGATATTCTTTTGAATTCTACCAGATCACAGGCAGTATTTATACTTATTAACGGGGAACCGTGGTTATTGCAACCGTATTTGACGAAGTAACAAAGATACTTTCATCCATATATGTTTATCTCTAACCTATACTTGCAGGTTTTCTCAACGGTAGCAGCTTCTAGTCCATGACGAGTCAAGATTCAAGACCTCATGCTCAATCGAAAAAGATATATATGCATGATGAAATCTCAAACTATCAAAGTCTTCCGCAATCTCTGATGTACAAGCACTTCCTCAAAAGAATATTTTTGACAAGATTACCGGACAATAACAAAGATATATCTTACAAGTGGATCAAGTACTACTCCTACCTTGATGTGGTACAAGTAATCAAGTTAAAGAAAATGTTAAGAGAGATTGTTAGCAAGCTTTCAAGACCTTGAGATGAGGGTGGAGACACAAAGATCAAAGTCGGCTATATAGATTCAAAGGACGAGTAAATAGTCAGGATCCTCTGTAGTCAAGAAATAACTATTAACTAACTAACTACTGTGTACACACACGCACACGTTTACTAGACTCTCATTGGGAGAGCTCTATGTTTCTAGATGCACTTTTCAATGCATATCATCATGGAAATCTTCCAACTTTTAATTCTTCCATATGTAGAATACCAAAGTGTCATATTAAGCCCTTGTTGTTTCAATGAAAATAATTAACCATACTAAAACAAACACGACATGCAACGAAACGAACAACGAACACCTAAACAAGGGACAAGTCGAATACTAAAATAAGGCCCCTACTTGCTTTTAGATAAATCTTAAAACTAGAAGTACACATACATCAAACAAATTGATTGCAAATGCCATATTCATACAATGGTAACATGAAAAACTACAATTGATTAAAATATTTAACCCGCCTTTAGACCACGATTAAACAAGGTAAAAGTCTTCCTTGCTTTTAGCAATAAACATAAAAGTTTAGTCTACTGAGTTGTGAACTCCCAAAAATTTTTATGGTCTAACACTTTTCATAGAGTCGGGAAAACACTTATTAGTGCATGAAAGTCATGCGATATAACAACCCGTAATTTTATAGTATTTCATCAAGGAAATTTTTGCTTTAATCTCTTATTTTGCAACGTAACTTGCATAACTAAAGTTAACGAGCTCACACAACCTACCTATGACAATCCTATCTTCATATATATCAAGTAAACATCATAATATGTCAAGTCAATAATCTATTATCCTCTATAACATGTACGTTATCTATTTAACGTAGTTTTCTCGACGATAATACCAAATAAGCTTAAACCGTTATCGTATACCTCTAAACCCTAATTCCATGAGAAGTTAACATCTAAAGTAAATGTACAAGCTACTAAAGCATATATACAAGTAAAATAACATCTCATTTGAATATACTTTCCTTTTAAAATAAGGTACAAGTCCTTTAATGCATAATGTACAAGTCATTAATGCACGATATCCAAAATAGCCGTTTTACCTCTGTTTTTCTAAGTAATCTTGTACAATCTATCAAGTACAAGTTACAAGCAAGTCATGCACTTCATTTACATTCTATATTCATTCTCAATTCATGAAATTACAAGAAATCCAAGTTAGAAACCCTAACCCGAGCTAAATAGTAAACCGTGACCCGTTTCTTGATTTTTATCCATTTTAAACCTCAACCACTACCCAAATAAGTTGTAATAACATAAATTACAACATTATAAATCACATTCCATCATCATTTCATCATATTAACAACAATGCACAAGAATTAAATCCAAGAAACCCTAATCGAACCCTAATTTGAAGTTTTGACCCGTTTACTCATTTTTACCCATTTTAAACGCAAACCACTAATCAAATCTTGTTGTAAACCCTTAATATAAGTTTTGTAATCCATAACCTATCATTATTAATCCAATGTACTCGAAAAACAAGTAAGAAAACCCTATACGTGCCCTAATTTGGACATTCGACCCGTTTACTCGGTTTCATCCATTTTAAACCCGAACCACCTATCAATTCTTGTTAATAATCCTTAATACAAGTCTTTTGAACACATATCTATCATTATATCACAAGAGTACACAAAATACAAGCTTAAAAACTCAATTCGAGCCCTAACCAACCCGCGACCCTATTCTTTGCATTTTGAGCCATTTTGAAAGTTACTCTTGCACTCAAGCACGTTGGTAACCATGCTACTTATCTTCTAAGCAGCTTACAAAGCTACTTGATGCATTCCTTGGCTAAAAAAACAACCACATCACCTCCCTTGGTCCCTAAGTATGCCGCAGCTACAAACCACAACTAACACCCTCCACATCAACCTATCTACCACTATAGCTTCACCACATCATCCCTATAGACTTCACAACTCAGCTAGAACAGAAATATGACACCACATCCCCTCTCCTTGGCCTCCAAGGCTTGTTCGACTATAAATAGGGGCGCATAACCCTCATTCTAACTCATCCCCCACATCTTCTTTCTATAACCTACAATAGCAGCAAATATCTGCTCAAGAAGTTCCTAAGAGGTCCCAAGAACAATAATCAAGAGAAATATTGAAGCCTTGAAGCCCCAGAGTCGTTATTCTAGGCGTACGAAGCTAAAAGTCCCGATTTCGACCCGTTTCCAAGCTATAAGCTCAAAACCAGGTTCCATAAGCTCACATTCTGTTTTCATACCCTTATAATGTTCATATGATCATGCTTAAATCATTATATAAAGCTTTGAACTCAAAAACATATGTGTTTTACCTTTTTGATCCAAACCGAGCTCATGAAACCCTAATTTTATGTTTTTGCTTAATCTATAAGCTAAACTTGTAAACTATTGTTATAATCTATCCTAATAAGCTTATCTAACACTATAATAAGTACTTTATTAAGTCTTGAAGGAATTTGAATTAAAAACCTACGCGTTTTTGTTTTAAAACCCTAATTTGACCCATTTTGATTTCTAGCTTAACGAATCGTTATTTTAAACTTTTGTTACGTTAAAACTTCTTATTTTAACTTATATTAATAAGCTATACTGTACATATATTTCTTTTCTATATTATATATTTTGGTATTGTTTTGTAAATCAATTTTCTTGCAAGGAGGTATATATCGTAACTTTATGAAAACTTATAACTAATAGGATGAAAATGTCTTTATCAAAGTTTAACTATACGGGGTATATTATGTCACTTTATATGTGCAAGGTTTGCTTTGTACATCTTTTTAAACTTATTAGGACCCACGCGTAAATGTGCCATTCTCCAAGGGTATATTTTGCCATTGGTTCATTCTTATGGGTCTAAAAAAGTAACATTTTGAAAATGTATAACAAATATGTATCTAATACCATTTTCAAGACATAACTTTAAGTAATGGATTGACGTGATTATAGTTTCCAGTTATCACAGCAAACCGCTTAAAACAATTTATTTCGTATCTATATATTAGGAGAGCTTCTATATAAAGGGTTTATCTTGGTATTACGTTCTGACTTGAGTTGTTGGGTTTACAATTTAAAGTGGCCTAGCTCTCAAATGTTTATGAATTATGAGGCCCAACGGTGATACAATAATTCCAAAATCTCCAATCATAAATGTATAACTTATTACAACTTTTGATCAAAGTTCTAGAGTACAATCTTCTAAGACTCGAACCTAGTATCCAGGTTACAAGACAAAGTTGCTTCTTTCAAGTTGAATATATTTCCGCCGACAGTACGATAATGTCGTACTACCATACAGGACGCTCTTACTTTGATTACTTTTTGCCTATTAATCAGATTTCCCGTTAGGTGATTTCATAGCCTCGCTTTTCATCTCTTTATTGTTTCATAAACCGCTGGAGGGGGATACATGCTTGTTACAATACTCTTTAAATGCTCAGTTTATCTTATAACAATGTGATTACTTTTCAAAGGACTTAGTGGTTCTAGCTCGCTTTTCATCTCTTTAATGTTTTTTCATAACCGGAAGGGGGGATACATGTTTGTTACAAACTCTTTTACATACTCGTTTATCTTATAACAATGTGATTACTTTTCAAAGACTTAGTGAGTTCATAGCCTCACTTTTCAATCTCTTTAATGTTTTCATAAACCCGCGAGGGGGATACATGCTTGTTACAAACTCTTTTACATACTCGTTTATCTTATAACAATGTGATTACTTTTCAAAGACTTAGTGAGGTCATAGCCTCGCTTTTCAGTCTCTTTAATGTTTTCATAAAACCCGCGAGGGGGATACATGCTATGTTACAACTCTTTTATATACTCGTTTATCTTCTAACAATGTGATTACTTTCAATACTTAAGAATTCATAAATCCCCACATTTTTAATCTTTTGAATTACTTTATAACCTTATGTCGATACTGATATAAACCATTGAATGCAAAAAAATAAATAAAAAAAAAAATCTTGTTTTTCCAAACTGTTTGTATCCAGATATATTATTTACCTATAGTAGCTTCCAGTGCCTATTACTCCTTATATCATGCAACCATTAATTGCTTATGAGTTGAGACGCGAATATTGTGAATTAGATCTATTGGGGTGACGACTCCGTTGGTATACCCTTCATGGGATAGTCCAAACGCACTATATTGGACTAATGTGTAAACCTTGGCAGTTACCTTTCGACTGGGATATCTGTCCCTAACCAATATCACTACGGTGATCTTCCCTGTTAACGTATTGGTGTCATTAGCTTAGGTACAATAATAATGTTACCATTTTCCATGTTAATTGTATTCGTTGCAATTATTACCATTATGATGAATTGCTTCAACTGTTCCTCATGATTAATTACTGTTTTCCATACTGCTGTTTATCCATAATATTGTCCCTGTAATGCAAATATTTCCATTATTATAAATGTAGTAACTGTTACATTTTCAACATATGAATTTCACTAAACCTTTGTGTTGACCCTTTTTAGCTTGTTTATATCATGAAAATTGAAGCAACTTCATGGCATTGGAGTGGCATTGGACTTGAAGAGGCTAAAAACCTGTTATCATTCACATCTTTATGTTTCTAGATTTTGGGCTGCCTTTGTCAAACTTGATTTAAATGATGATAATGTATCTTTTAAAAAAGTCTCTTTTGAGTTTTCTATGATTGTTTATTGATGCATGAAGAAATACCCTAGGATAGCTTCCGTCTGCTATATTGTAAAATGGGGGTGTTTACATCTATGCATTGTGATTGTAGACCATGTCACCGAATGCCCTAACTAGCTACATAATTGTATTCTTAATGATAATGAAAAGTTCTCTCTTGCACTTCAATGGTATGGATGATTGAATCACATTTTAAACAAACTTATAATAAGTTAAGTGATTCAAAGGAAAGGGTTTGAAAGGTGGTTTAGATTGAGAAAAAACTTTGTCACAAAGAGGTATGAGAAAATATGTGGAATCAGTCCACTATTATAGGGCAAATTTTTTTTTATTTGGGCGGGTCCCTTATTTATACAAGGGCCGTCCCTTAATTGTGGTCGGTCCCTTAATTAATTTAGGGGGCCGCCAATTTTTTCAAACGCTTCCTTTTGTCCTTTTGTGAGGAAGGTTTTTTTTTGAAAGTTTGGCTGTTTAAAAGGCTTATGAAAAAGGCTGTTACTCTCAGTAGCTGCTGAGTTTTTTAAGTTTTTGAAAAGACAAAAGGCAAACTTCAGACCTAATTTTAAGCTAGTAAAATAAGTTTAGACTACAAAATAAGTTGAAACAAATAAAGCTTATACACCAAAGAGCTTATGAAATGAGCTTTAAATCCTAAATCTACCATTAACTGACCTAAATTTTGAGATTAAAAATGGCTTTTTAAGCTTTGAAACTAGCACTTGAAAACTTTGATAGTTTTAACTCAAAACTCAAATGAAAAATTCCTACTTACTAAATTCTACTACATTTAGACTCTAAAACAAGTAAGAAAATACAACTAAGGACCACTAATCAAGATTCAATCATATAAGCTAAATTTTCAAGCAAGATCCCCACAGGTTCAAAACATGAATAGATTGAACATAAAACTTGAGATTTAAACTTAAAAGACTTATAAAAACTGACTCAAACAACTTAAAAGAGATTGACAAATTCAGGTTAATGACCCAAAACAACTTTACACTAAATTTGACCCACTTTTAACCTTAACCCAAACACTCCTTTAACATTTCAAAATCTATTTTAAAGCTAGTTTAAACTGATTTAAGCTAAGATTATAAAAAACTAATATCTAACAAGCTATATTAAGCACTAATAAGCATTAAGAACACAGGAATAATCACTTATAAATAAGCTAACAGATTAAGTAGTATTAAGGCTAAATTAGGCAGATTTTAATGAAAAACATGAACAAGGACATATAAACTGAAAACTATAACTAGTAAGCAATCATGAGACACAATTAGCATAACTAAGCAATTCTAAATAGGAAATAAGCAATAAATAAGCAATAAGCAGTTTTTAAGCTAATAAAGGAAAAAGAGAGAGTACCTTGCCCTTTGCTCTAAACAAGGGCTAATAAGCTCAAGAAGAGCTTTGTCTACAAGCTCTAGCTTGTTTAAAACAAGCTAGTAGAAACCCATAAGCCCATCCAGGTTTGGCTTATCATCCCCTTTTAGTTTTTTTGAATGATTTTTTGGTAAATGACTTAAAAACTATAAGTTATGGAAAAACTTATAGTTCTTAAGTTAACAACTTAAGTATAAGTTAAAAAGATCTTTTGTGAGCTTATAAAACGTTTTTAAAACACAAAGTACATTAACTTAAAACAGATTTAACATAAAAACTTAATTTTCATTAAACTTGAATAAAACAGTACAAAGCTTTTAAATAAAGGTACAATAAGCTAAAAACATTAAATATAAGCTGCTAAACAAGAAAACTAAAAACTAGATGCCTTATCATGGCTACAAGTGATACTATTTATACTAAAAAGCTAAGAGTCTTGGGTCTTCACTTGTGTTTCTTTTTTGAGTGATAACTGAGGTGTTTTTGTTGTGTGAGTAAGTCGAAAACCAATCTTAGCCCTCCTTTTTGTGTGTTCTCCAAGTCAAGTGATCTCAACCCTTTAATTTTTGTCTTCAACCTTGAACGAATGGGGTTGTTTAGGATTGCCAACATGGATTTGTTGGTTCATGAAGTGGGGTTAAGGTGGGAGAGAGATGTTTTTGTCTGGGGTTGCAGGGTAACCCATTTTGGAGAAGATAAACAATGTTGGCGGGAAATGGGTGTGTTTGTTTTGGTTTAACGAGCATTTGCCCTATTTTTGTTAATCATTTGCACCGTTAGTCCTTTTGGACTAACGATGTTAGTCCTTGATGACTAACGGTGCAAGGGTGAAGGGTGTATGGTTTGGGCTTTTGTTTGGGCCGGTTTAAGGTTTTGGGTTTTTGTATAAGTTAAATGGCATTGGGCCATTTAAACTTATAAAGTGGTCTTTATATACTTTAATGGGCTGACCCGACCCATTAGATGGGTACGGGTTGGCCCATTTAAGATTTCTTCGGATTCTGCTTTGTCTTTGACTTTGTCTTTGACTTTTTTGATTTTTGACTTTGATTCATGCTCTTTCTATTTTGTGCTCGGTTTTGTCCGTTTTGGCTTGATTTTTGTCTTTTAGTGAATATCCGTTACCTGCACAGCATAAATCACAAAACGAGCATATACAATGTATTTTTGGTATATTTTGGTCATTTTAGGCACGTTTTTATAGGCAAAAAGTGTGTGTAATTAAGCACATACCAGAGGTGAACAAAATTTTTAAAATTACAATGCTTGACGGATGATAACTCGAGTTTACACAAAAATTTTGCGGGTTTTCGAGGTGCTGTTTGGTTAAAAATGCGAAAAACGCAATTTTGAAGATAAAACCCTAAAATTAATATCGAAAGTGATTAAAAATCACGAAACACTTATAAAAGTTAAAATATCTCATATAAAGCCTAAATTTATTAATAACGTGATGCCGGAGAAGCGCCCGATGACGTTTTTCAGATTTACGCGGTTTGACTTCCTAGTAAACTGTCAGATTCTCTACCCCAGAGATGATTTATGAACCTAATCGATGATTTTGACATTTTCTACCTCAGAGATGATTTATGAACCTAATCGATGATTTTGACATTGTCCACCTCAGAGATGATTTATGAACCCAATCGACGATTTTGAATAAAATTTAGCTTTTTACTATTTAGCCAATTCGTAATTCTTCTATTTAATCTAAACTAGAGCCGTATTAAGAATTAATATCCGTTTCGTTCCCTACGTAATTTAAATTTTCATAAAAGTATCCCGAATGATGTAAAACTATTTTTGTCTTATTCGTTTCCACTTTGTGGTTTCGCCTTAACTCTCGAAATATTTTTCGCTAATTCCCGTTAGCCTCAAAACTACCCACCTATCTTAAAATTTATACCCTAAATATCACAAATATCACTAACTAAAATAGTTAGTGGAATAAACCACCTCATTCATGAGGTGGCTTAAACCTACAAAAATCACCAAACACATGGCACACCCTCCTTAATCCCTTCCATTAGATGCATGTATGTATTCCATAAAACCACCAAGTCTTCATCTAGTTTTCTCATAGTAACAAAAACTTTCACCAACCTTGTCCCTCCTCTCTCCCTTTGACGCCACCACCATCACTCAAACACCACCATCACTCAATTTTCACTAGCCAAATTCTACACTAGTTCAAGGCATCTTTGATAACATAACTTTCTTAATATTCAAACACCATCAAGACCATCATTTGACAAGCTTTAGGGGCTGATTTTCTCAATGTTTTTAGAGGTTTATGCATGTCATGGAAATGATTATCTAGTATAAATTGGTGATTATTGAGTTTGGGTAATTGGTTGTTTTTGGTTGATTGGTTGAAAGTCTTGCAAAAGTTGATCAAGGGTTTAAAGGGTTATTGTTTTGGGTAAAATGAAGATATGGGGCTGAAAGTTTGATTTGGGTTGAGCTTATTTTGTTGGTTGTTGCATTGGAAACTTTATCAAGAAAGGTGTTTAAGTGGTGCTCATTACCACTAGTTTTATTTACTTTTGTAAGCCTCTATTTTGTTCTCTTCATTTGCTCTTGTAAACAAATTGCTTTTGATTTGATTACCTACTGTAAAATATGTATATTGATGTGATTAGGATGTGTGACAATATGGTATGGCATTGCATGCATTTTTGGTGAGGTTAAATCTAATGAGAGCGTGTGTTGGTAAAGAGGATTTAGGGCTGTTATAGATCAGTAGCTAAATTGGATTGGTACAAAATATTTTTGGCTTGTGGCCTTCTGGAAAATTGAATGGGTAGATATATATATGTTTAAAGTTAATGTGGCTAATTGGATATAATCATAACTCCTCCGGATGAGTGAGTTATGGCCGTTTTACAAAAACTAGTTATGTCTGGACCATTGTTTGGAAAACAAGTTTAACTCTAGGTTTTTACACTAAAATGTTGGAATAAAAAGATGAGACCTGTAGTAGACACATAGGGCTAACACCTCCATTTGGCCTCACTTTAATTGCTATCATAGATTGGGATTTATGGCCGTTTCCATAAAGGATTAAAATTCAGGAAATATTCTGGTTTGAGTGTCCAGGGGAAAACTAGTCATTTCACATGGTTTTGAAACTTTTTAGAAGATGAGGGCTAAATTTTTAGAAACTAGATTCAAAATTCTTTTTGTAGGAGAAAGCCTTATATTTTTATCTATCATAAATTAGGAGATAGACGTCGGCTAAGTCGAGTCAATTCAAGAAATTTAAAATTTACGTCTTGTCTTGAAATCTAAAACATATAGATACACATTGGTTAAACGTGAGTTAAGAGATGAAACTTAGAGGGTGTTTTATTGTATATAATCTCAGGTTAGACATCAAGTTAGGAATAAGAACACTTTGATTAGTCATAATGCAATGCCATGCATATCTTGGAAACATATCTCGTGATCATGTGATTTATTTTTACGTATTGATTTCTTTATTATACTAAGTCGCGTCACGTCTTCTAGGTGGTGCTTAGAAGTATTTCTCGCTCGTCCGAAGACTCGTCTTACTTCTGATCTATTTGCTCTTACGGTGAGTTCATAGCCTTGCATTTAAATCTTTTAAATGCTTTAAAACCCGCGAGGGAGATTCATGCTTGTTTTAAAAATCAAACGCAAGTGATTTTGATATGTGAACGTGATTTCGTTGCTATGAGTGTCTGTGTGGTGGCCCTTCCATCATGGACCGTTAATTACCTATGATGGGTAAACGCTAATTGCAATGGAATAGATCTATTTGGCCTAATGACCCTGTCTGGTGTGTGATCCGTAGTGGTCACACTCTGAGTAGACATATTGTATTTAGCATCGGGAGTGTGTAACACTATCACTTTAGGATGGGCACCTGGTTAAGGTTCGATTCATGGCTCTAGCATTGTATTGATTGTGAACTACTTGTTTCTCTATGCTTGTGTTCAAAATGGTTATTTATAAGCTCTATGAATTCACTCAACATTATTGTTAACGTTTTTAGCATGTTTATCTCAAGTGATTATGCTTGTGCTTGCCTGGATAGGAGTATGGCGTAGATATCTAAAGATTTAAAGATTCAGTTTACTTTTACATTCGATAAAATTTTACTATATGAAATGAGTCAAGTTTGAACTCATGTTGTTTTTGCAAAACCATTCAGGACCTTTGTAAACTCTGATTTTAATATATCAAATGTGACATTTATTTTAAACGTCTCTTTTAAGGTCGTTTTCTATGACTTGTGCGTATTAACTATGAAGTAGCACCCCAAGTGGTATTCTGATGCATTGTGATTTTGGGGGTGTTATAACTTTAAAAATTACTTATCACCCGAATACGGAAGCCAAGATATAATTTTGATATCACCATCAGAATTAGCGGAAGATAAGGAAGATTTTAGTATGACGCTCTGTGATCTTGAGAAAAGAATAAGCATAGGATTGGAAGAATTTATTGATATAGACGACATGTGGGATGACCTAGATCTAGATTTTTTGTCCAATGAAAAAGCTAAAACCGAATTTTAAAAAGCGGTGGTAGAATCCATTTACATAGGCCTGATAATTTACAACTTTCTTGCAAAATAAGGTTGTTAATTTTAACCCCTATTTCGAACCACAAACCCCTTTCAACATAATGTCTAGAAAAGCCTATAACACCATCATGAATCATGAACTAATGTATTCAGGAATTAACATGGTGGGACTTGCTAAAAATTTACATGTGTTCATAGGAAACCACCAATTCTTAGTTGATTTCATCATTCTCGAAAACATTAGTGAATTTGTGGAAAAGGGATTAACTGAAGTTCTGTTTGGACAGCCTTTCAAAGAACAAATAGGACTAGTTGAAGACCGGGGTAAAGGAACACTTTGGTTTAAAATTGGTAATGATAAAATAATATTTCATATGCCACGAGCCAAAAAAGCCTTTAGGAAACTAACGGTAAAACAACATAACTCAATGGGACCCCTGTTAAAAGTCAGTGACGAAGATAAGAAAAAAGGAATCCATAAGCCTGAAAAAAAGATTAAAGGATTCTACAGAGGTTGCCTTAGTTTAGGAAACGAGTACAAATATGATCAGGAAGTTGTAGATTGGATTCGGGGATGTATTGATGACGGGATGACGTAGAATGAACACGAGTCTAACTTAAAGACTCGTTAATAAACAAAAGTACTTGTCGGGAGACAATCCGACCTTTATTTAATGAAATTTCCTTTTTGCATTAGTTGGTTTGCATGTTTCTTACTTTGTTTTGTAAAATCCAGAAGCTAGGAGGCAATTATCGAGACCAGCTTGACTCATAATCATGTGGTAACTTTGCTGAATCTGCAGCAGTTATAGTGTAACAACTTTAGTTTACGCCGTAACCACTTCAGTTACGACGTAAACCATTTCATGGTTACGTCATAACACCTTAAAACTTAAAAATTTTACCACTTGGTTGCGACGTAACTGCTAAGGTTACGTCGTAACCTCCTTCTGAATCCTTAAATTTTTTTTGTTTTAAACATGTCTAAACCTTGTATACTTAAATGGACTTTGTGGGTATGTTCTCTGGAAACCCTCACAAGACTAAACTCATCCACTTGGGCTACCAAATAGTCTAAAAGGACTGTTGCATATGCTAAATGCAACCGTGATTCCTACAAAAATAAGTTAGGTTTGTATTTCCTGTACATTTCATAGTTCTTGTAGAACAATTTTATGCTTTGGTTTGTTTTGTGATCACAAGGGATAAAGAGCTTGCAAGAAGACGGAAATAATCTAAAGATTTCCGTTAAATTTCAAATCTCGAAGCAATGCTCATGGAGTTTCTTGTCTTAAATCTACTCTTTCCTTTTTATTTCATTTCCTTAATGTACAATAAGGACATTGTACAATTCAAGTGGGGGGATGGGAGTAGAATTAATAATTGACGTATGTTTTGCCTTTGATTTTCTAGTTTTCTTTGAAAATTATTCCAATTTTATACTTTTTGACAAATTTTTCTTAAATAAACTAGAATTAATCTTTTTCGATTGCACATTACCCTTTATTATACTTGGTGAGATTTATGCCTAATATTTCATTTCCATCATATTACTCAAAAATCCAGCAAATTATTGAGTGTTCCGGTAGTATTGTACACTTTAGAACTTGGCTTGTACATCATTTCGAGACCTAATTGATTAGCAGGAATAGATAGTTCAAGAAGGCAACACTTAGGAAATTACCCAAATAACCTATATGTGTGTGTTTATTCTCAAAGAGGCAAAATGTGATAACGATGAGGGTGAATAACAGATACTTGATTCCATGTGCCAGAACTTTGCCTTATACTTTGAACTTTTATTTTTTCAACTTTCTTCTCTTTTTTTTCTTTTATTTTTTATTTTTTTTATTTTTTTCTGATGCTGCGATAACTAAGGCTGGCACAAAACTTCTTCTTCCTCGAATACATTTTTCTTGCTCTTGGGATACTTTGGGGATCTCAACACTAAAAGCGAGTGCTGCAGATATATGATTGCATAGGGATTTATTTGACCTCTTATCATAACGACTTTGACTAGTAAATTACATACAAAAACTACGGTCTAGTAAATGATGATCAAGCACAAGTTTTGGAGCTACTAAATTACCGGCCCACTCATATAATTTTCAACCAATACCAATGTTCCAGAAAAGGCGACAAAGACCATACGTACACATCTGTAACGACGGAATAGACACATATGACTGCATTCAACCCTAACTCGAACAAGCTAAAAGGCAAAATTATCTCGGGTATCAAAAAAATGGATACGAATCTTTAAGGCCTTAATTTCTCCACAATTAAGTGGGTTTGATTTTTGTGCTAGTTTAAAATGTCAATCCGGTTGGCTTTGCTACTACGCGTATGCACATTTTTAATTTTTGAAAGGAAAGCATTATTAAAATTTTTTATTTTTCTAGAAAATATCAGTTGAAATATGGCCAAATGCAGGCAAACATGGAGGGACATGATAGATTTTTCCTAATTGCTACCCCATGCCACACTTAAGTTTAACATAGCCACTCAATGTGAAACTGATAAATAAGAAAATACGAAATTAAGGAAAAACGGTAAAACCCTAAATCCGGGGCATAGAGAGATATAGCTACGTTGGAGCTATCCTTGAGTGATTCCATTACGTTCTTTTTTTGTGAGGAGCGAGAGCTCCTCTACACTTAAGGTATAGCATTATGCGTAAAATTGAAACTAATCCTGGGCTCATAATGCTTGACTGAAGTTATGAAGGATATGGCAACGAAACGAAGCGCCAAGCCATGTGTAGATTCTATCACTGTAATATAATACTCCAATTATATAAGTCTCCAAGTGTAAAATGCCAACTACCAATCCAAGCTCCACTTGTTTTATTTAATCTGCAAAATAGACACAACTACAAGAAAAACATTAAATATAAAAGCGCACTTTCGTAGGCACCACGGTTGCATTAGCGCATGCACAAGCCTTTAAACCCCTCCGTTGTCCGAGTAGAAAAGTTATAGTCTTGTGAGGGTTTCCAACGAACACGACGCCCCACAAAGTTCGATAAATTTCTTTTTGGGTACAGAAATCAAGGTAAGAAACACACCGGCCGAATGCGTGACATACTTAAAAACTGCAAAGTTTTTTGTTATATATATATTTTAGTTTGCAGATACATGATTACATAGGGATTTATTTCACCTCTTATCATACGACTTTGTCTATAAATTAACCTCACTGCGATCTAGTAAATGATGATCAAGCACAAGTTCTGAAGCTACTAAATTACCGGCCCACTCATATAACTTTATACCAATACCAATGTTCCAGAAAAGGCGACAAAGACCATACGTACACATTCGTAACGACGGAATAGACACATACGACTGCATTCAACCCTAACTCGAACAAGCTAAAGGCAAAAATTATCTTGGGTATCAAAGATGGGTACCCGAATTCCTTATGTTTTAAATCCTTACAATTTATGTGGGTTGATTTTGTGCTAGTTAAAATGTCAATCTGGTTTGATTTGCCTTACTAAGCGAATGCATTTTATAAGTTTTTGGAAAAGCAATATATAAATTTTTAAATTTTCTAGAAAATATGAGTTGAAAGTTTGAAAATTTCTGCAGGGCAAACATGGAGGGACATGATTAAATTTTTCTATTTGCTACCCCTCCACACTTATGTTGAACATTGCCCTCAATGTGAAAACTGATAAATATAGAAAATAAGGAAAATTAAGGGAAAACGGTACTTCCCCGGGTTCTTAAGTTCTTTGATGAATTATAAAGGATATGGCGCGAAACGGAACGCCAAGCATGTGTATTCTACCACATGTAATATAATACTCCAATTATATAAGTCTCCAAGTGTAAAATGCCAACCACCAATCCAAGCTCCACTTGTTTTATTTAATCTGCAAAATAGACACAACTACAAGAAAAACATTAAATACAAAAGCGCACTTTCGTAGGCACCACGGTTGCATTTAGCGCATGCAACAAGCCTTTAAACCCCTCGGTGTCCCGAGTGGACGAGTTATAGTCTTGTGAGGGTTTCCAACGAACACACCCACAAAGTTCGATAAATTTCTTTTTGGGTACAGAAATCAAGGTAAGAAACACACCGGCCGAATGCGTGACATACTTAAAAACTGCAAAGTTTTTTGTTATATATATATTTTTTAGTTTTTTATAGGTTTATTATTATTTACTATTACTACTATTATTATTATTACTATACTTAACTCGATTTAAGATTTCTTAATGATACGGTTTAAGTGGGAATGATCCACTCTTAAAGCTTGAGGATATGGTATTTTTGAAATATATTCATGGTATGGATACTTATTTGTTTTTACCACATGATAGCCCTTTTTTGATTTCTTAATATATCTTTTTTAGTTTTATTGTCAACGATGATAGGAGGTGGTGGATCTTTTTTAGTTTTCGGAGAATCATCGGACTTTCCACTCCAGGTGAATACGTCATTCACTTGTTCGGTTTGAGCTTGAGGAGGAGGAGGAGGCTTAGTCTAATCGGTTTGTTCTAAAGATATGTTTTGAGATTTCGACCACTCATCCATTTTTCTTTCCATCATTTTAATTTTAATTTGGAAATTCTCTTCATTTTGCTTCATCTTTAAAATCATACCGTTAACATTGTTCTTGAAAAACATACTTGTAACTCTTTGATCATCCAAGAATTTAGTCATTAATTTTTCAAGATCAGTTTTAGATTGAGGTTCTTGGTTGACTTTGGATAGGTTTAGGACTTTTGTATATATGTAAAACACCGGTGGGGTTTTACATCGTCACGAGCAAAAAGATTATCATTAATGGTTCTCATGCTACGGAGACATCTTTGAAATCTTCGAGATCCATTTTCACATCATTGTTTAATTCTGTTGAGCGATATGTTCAGAATTCATTACGATCATAATGATATTGGTAAAAATACAGACTTGAAAATTTGGTTTTTATACTTCATATTGGATGTAATGGCGTTCACACATCCGCGTGTCATCGTTCTTAGAAACTGGTTAACATCGCGTACCTACATTCATCTCTACTTTTAAGCTCAGGAATTTATAATCCATTTTTATAGTTAGAGCTTACCAATTTTCATAATCGATAAATTATCAACATTATTTCTATCACTTCCCAACGTCGAAAGAAACAGATTTTTGATGATGTTTATTTCCAGATTTAGTAGACCAATCAAGATTGAAAAGGACTTTGTCCTCGAGAAATTGAAAAGCTTGATTTGGAGTTTTGTAGAGGAAGATTCCTCCAGCTGTTACGTCCAGGATTGCCTGAGTGGGTTCGTCTAGACCGTGATAGAATATTTGAATAATAGCTCCCTTGGTCAGACCGTGCTATGACATTTTTTGAACATGCTCCTACATCGTAACCAAGCGTCGGTTAGACTTTCACATACTAGTTGCGAGAAATTTTTGATTTCAAGTAAAAGACGGTTAAACAATATGAAGGTGGAAAGATATTTTTATAAAACTTTTCTCTTTGTTCCCATCGATGTTAATAGATTCTCATTATGTTTCGTTAAACCAGGTTTTAGCTTTATCGGATAAGGAATAGGGAAATATCAAAAGCTTTACGGCTTCACTTTGAGTTTCACCGTATTTGAACATGTTGCAGATTGCGAGAAATTCACGGATGTGGTCATGCGGATCGGCCCGCAGATAACCATCGAATTTATTTTCCCGAATCATATTTACAGTGAAACTATGAAAACAAAGTTGTCATCAACATTAGGTTGAACAATGGCAGAATAGAGTTTGGCGCTACAAGTCTTAGCACTTTCCCACATAGGTTGATCATCGGGATCAAGAATTATCCGTTTGGGTTTAACATCCTCTTCAGATATATCTATGATGACAAAGTCATTAACGGAAGAAAGTTGGGTTGAAGATTTATGTGATTCCTTCTCGATGGATTCTTTCTGGATAATTTTAATCTTAGAATTCCTTGTTTTTAAACTTTCATTTAATTTATATATTAGATTTACAAGTTGTTTTCCATAATATCGGGGATTTATACATACGTTAAGCATTTTGCAAAAAAACATTTATATATATATATAATTAAGGCTAATAAGATTATATTCAAAATAAAGTAAATTATTTTCATATATTTTTTATAATTTTTTATTTTTATAGAGTTATAATATATATATAGTATAATATACTATATATAATATATAAACTATAAGAGAAATTTTAATTAATTAAATATAGTCAAATAAGAGATAAATAAATAAAAGATTTTTTGATAGGTCCGACGTACTTTAGAAAGTGGCGGCTGGCTTTCTGGATTTTTTTTCCGAATATTAGATAAACTAGATAATTACAATACACAAGGCATATAATCAATAAAATACAATTCCAATATTATAAAAAAGAACGCTAAGACTAGCAGATTGGGTTTTGTTTTTGAAATAAGATTCTGTTTGTGAAAATTTGCAGAAAGTGCGGTGTACTTGGGTAAAGTACGGCGTACTTTCTAGGTTTTCAAGAAAACCGGCGCACAAATATAATGTGCGGCGTACTTCCTGAAGAAAAATGATTTTTGGTTTCCGTTTGCCAGAAAATGGTACGACGAGTTTGAAAATTTTGTGAAACAAAATAGCACCAAAATAAATCACCAAAACTGAAAACCAGACTTAACAATTCCCGACAACGGCGCTAAAATTCTTGATGTGTGTTTTCCAAGCTTAAATTTATAATACTAGAAATACCGATTTTACTAAAACACAACACTCGGGAAGTATACCCGTTTCAGTGTAAATATAAGCTTTAGGTAAGTCCAAGTCCGGTTTCCATGGCATTGAAGTTTTAAAAGTTTTGTAATTAGTGCTAAGTTAATAAGATGTCACAGAACAAATTAACCCAATCTTTCATATATCGGATATTATAACAAAAATAACTAAATGATTAAGGTATGTTTGTTTAGGCAATGATCACTTAGATAATGATGTGTTTAGAATAGTGTTTAAAATAGATTTATCACAAGTTATAAATCCTTTCGGCCTTTAAATATAACAAGTGATTATATCGATTAATAACAACAAATACTTTCGGCCTTTATAAGTTATTATAACCAATATATTAAGTGAAATGATTAAACACATATATAAAAGAACCCTTTCAGCCTATATTCTTGTATAAAATATGTTTTACTAATTCAATAAACTCATATCCAAATACTACATATCAAAGATCACATATTGCCTAAATAAACATAAACATACTACTCCATAACCAAAGAGATGAAGATCATAACAATCATATAAATTACAGAAAACTTCATATTAAGAGAGTTGTAGAAATTATACCAACGTTTATTAGATCAAAGAAGGCGATTACAAGTTTTCCCAAACGAAAACTATTCTAAAACCCAAGCTATTTATTCCAATCGACCCAAACCCTTAAGGTGCTGTCACCACCCTTGAAATTCATGGTGGAATGATGAGAGAGTTGTTGTGGAAGTGTGTGTGAGGATGTGTGTTATCAAGGTGGTTTGGATCAAAGGTTGTCAGGCCTTTATCACCAAAAACACCCCTTCTAATGGTTCTAAATGAATGGGGGATTTTGTATGTGAGTTGTTGTAAAATGAGGGAGCCAAGGCCTCCTTTTATAGGCTAAAATCGGGCAGAAGTGCGGCGCACTTAGGAATAAGTGCGACGTACTTGGTGAGTTAATGCTGGTATCATTTAATTCTTCGAAGGGAAGTGCGGCGCACTTAGTAAAATGTGCGACGCACTTGGGCAAAGTGCGGCACACTTCTGGTCTTTTTCAGCTTTAGCCCTTTATTTTCTTCTAACTTGCTTTCCGTTGTGTATAAATACTTGGTTTTGTTCCATTTGAATTCCGGATGTTTTCAAGTGTACTTTTAAACTCCATATCTTTGTGTATTCTTCCTTTTTATTCCACGACACGTACCTAGAACATATAATAGCAAATATACTTGATTAAGTACCAAAAGTTCACGAGAAATGATCAAATAAATGCAAATAACGCCGCCAAAAATATGTATAATTTAGGCGTTATCATACTCTCAGGTAACTTATATGCTCTATTTAGCATCTTTAAAAGATTTACATGGATAATGAATAATTAACGCTTGGCGATGATTTCGCTGTCTTACGTGTATCTTATGATGTCTTGCTATTTACCTTATATCGGTCAGTTATATAAATATTGACCACTTCGATTCTCGCGTGCTTCCTGATTTCTCGTCTACTCCCTCGAGCATCAATATTGATATTATATGAGGATACCCATATATATATGGCTACTTTCTTTTTGATCTTTTACGCTTACCTTTGGGACTACCGCTACCTATTATATAAAAGTGATTTATATGAGTTTTGACTATTTAAGGCCGATGTGTCGCCTTGGTGTTATGGCTAATGTATGATTAGAATTTGGATCGTAGGTACGCCTACCTGCATGTTGTGTATAATTTAGCGATGCTTTTCAATCGAGCTTGATTTGATGTCTGTGCTAATCTAAGCCTAAAGGGAAAATCATCTACGTAATGATAATTACTTGCATATGTGTATGGTACTATGGTACGTCTTAATGAGTTAGTTTACTTCAATATATTGTGAGCGATGCGATGAACTCCAAAACATTTACGCGATTGTACTTTATCCCTTTTGATGATATTGAAATTTGGCATAGTTTGTCAATTTCACTAGTTATTTTACCATTCGACTCAGAGTTTGAACACTCTCCTTACGCTTTTGAATTGCATATGTTGTTTCATAATCCATCATTTTAAAGTCTTTCAGTTGATGGGAGTACGACTTTAACTTGTCACCTCGGATCATGCCGTCTTTTGGCACTTACCTTTGGAATGCGATTGACTAACGTCTCATTATTCTTCTCATTACAACTTATGATTTTGAAGAATCATGCTGCCAAGGAGACTCCTTCTTCTCAATGTAACTTTGTTTTGATATCGTGTTTTGTGCCGGCAATACTTAAGTAGGATGGTTTATAATAATCTTATTGAAATGGATTAGGACACCTCTGCATTTGATTAAGGAAATTATAAATCGACGAACCATAAGTTTACAACTCCTTACTTACAAAGATTGGGACGCCTTTAGATGTAAATAATGAATTATATTGAATGGGCCTAAGTGTATGGCATTCGTACAAGCAAACCTCTTTCTATTTGTAATCCGTTTGTACGAATAATTCCTTTTCTTTGTTCATCTAATCATTATCGTTATTACCTTCATACGAATGAATCTTTAGACTTCTTCCGACTCGTAAATTGTTCATTCGATTCTTTCTGAACGTGTATCGACCGCCGCAAACTTGATAAGCTAATAGTAATGAATCATTATACCACAGTTAAAATTATGTGAAATTATGTGTGAAATTACTTGCTAAATGTGGGCATTTATGTCGCCACCTCTGTGTAATTGACTAATGTGATATACTGTGATTTGGATCTGGGGTAACGCCTACCTATGTTTGTGGGCTCGTTAGACGTTAGCGAGTGGCTTCGAACGGGCTCGATTTATGGACTTGTTGAAATATGACAAGACAGTTTGTGGACTGCCGAGTGGTCGTACTTCGTGTGCGAGCTCGAGGGGTCATTTTGAATATCCATGATTGGGCCGCCAAGTCGCGATGATTATCGGGCTTGATGGATACGACATCATGAAGAATGATAATGGCTTGATAATTAACTAGCATGACATTTTGTTGGTTGTGACTTATCCGTAATTAATTCAAGATTTTTATGGCTTGACTATTTAACAAGCATGAAATGATGTGAAATCAATTTCAATGGCAATTACTTGATTGTGTGTGAATAGTACTATGGTACGTTTGTCAGAGTTATGTATACTCCTAATTAATTTCCTCAACTGATATGTTCTCTTTCGATGAGACCGGTTGACAATGTGCATTTTGTGTTGATCGGTGAGATCACCATTTAATATCGAATTGGTCGTCGCCTTGAAATTTCAAGTGCGCCCGAAGTTGCGTAACCGTCACGTGAAGAACGTGTGAATCCATTCGAGAATGAGATCCCTCGTTTTGTTACAAGTGAATTTGGGGAAAGTACATCAAGTAGAGCATCGGGACGGCGCTCCCTTAAGGTGGGAAGACTGTAACATCATGTATTTTACGGCCATTATTAAATCTCGACTCCATTCCTATTTTTGCTTTGAATAAAAGTAATGTGTTTTACTTGTTAGCTGATTTGGTGAAAATCGTTAATTTTAGTTATTTGCGAATCGTGCTTTGGATATTTATCCGTTTTAGCGTTTGAGAAATCAATAATTTCATATTTTAACTTCGAAAGCTTATTTATTCTTATTTTACTATTTCAAGGTTAATATTTAATCCATATTGTATTATTATTTTTACTTATGATTTTAACATTTTCTACCTCAAAGATGATTTATGAACTTAATCGATGATTTTGACATTGTCTACCTCAGAGATGATTTATGAACTTAATCGATGATTTTGACATTGTCTACCTCAGAGATGATTTATGAACCTAATCGATGATTTTGACATTGTCTACCTTAGAGATGATTTATGAACCTAATTAACAATTTTGACATTGTTTACCTCAGAGATGATTTATAAACCTAATCGATGATTTTGACGTTGTCTACCTCAGAGATGATTTATGAACCTAATTGATGATTTTGACGTTGTCTACCTCAGAGATGATGTTAGGTTTATGGAAAAGTGTCGATTATGTGGTTTTATTTTATTTTGTTATTAGACTTTATTTTGTTTAGTTTAATATAGCTTGTAATAAGGTTTATTATGCTTTAAGTAAGAAATATCATAGTAACCAAAGTCTAGGGACTAGTATTGACAAGTTAGGAAAATAAGAAAGGGAAGCCTCCCTCCCATTGTCTATAAATAGCCTTTTAATCTTCATTAGAAGGTGATGCCCTTGTAATTAACTCTCATTTTCCCTCCATAATAAGATTTGAATTTTCCCTTTACTTGCCCTCATTCTCTCTAATCTTACATGTTGATATGATTGATTCAAGATTCATGTGACCTATCAAGTGGTATCAATCGCCAATAGAGAAGTAGAGTGCTTGATTTGTGCATGATTTTGTTCGACCGAGAATCAAGAAGTGATGGTTTCCGAATTCGGTTGGTGCTATTGAGGTTTCGAGATTGATTTTGGCTGTGATTTCGAGTTTTTGGACGTTATTGTGTTCTCGGAAGTGTTCATTTCATTCTCGGAAGTGTGGTTTTGATTTTCGGTTGAAGCTTTGCATTCTCGGTAGAGTGGTTTTGAGTTTCGGAAGACTTTTTCTTGTAAATTTAGCAATTTCAGTACGAAATATCAGTGTAATAGATATATTCGATCTTTTGGTTCTATCAAAAATCGTTTATTAGGAATTCGGTATTAAACTCGGTTTTATCGAGTTTGTTAAGTTCACAAATTCGGTTCCATCGAATTTGTGATATAGGGAATTTTACTAAGTATAAACTCGGTAATAAGCTTTACAAGTCATTTTACACTTTCATTTCACGGTTTTATCGTGTTTTGAAGTGTTAAATATCGGTTTTTCAAGATTTACTAAACTCGGCAATCAAATTCGGTTTCATCGAATTTGAGTTTTTAGAACACTTGGATTATCTAGTCATCATAAAATTCGGTTTCATCGAATTTGTGGTTATTAATAATTCATAACTGTTGGATTTTAACAATTTAGGCTTACCGAGTTTATAGTGAATAGTGTTACCGAATTTGAGTAGTTTGCAGTTTACCGAGTTTATTATTTGAAGATTTCCGAGTTTGATAGTGTACTGTTCGAGAAGGGTATTCGTTTTCAGATTACTTGTTGTCCGTGAACAGTGTTACCGAATTTGACTACTGTTACCGAGTTTGGATATTTTCTCACAAATCTCACTCATATTCGTCTAAAAAGATCCAATCTTTGAATCTTAAGACATGTCGACATCCAAAACATACCAACAATCCCTTGCTGAAGCCGGTTCTGAGACTAGGCCACCCATGCTTGAAAGGGGTAGTTACATACCTTGGGCGAGTAGATTCAAACGATTTCTTAATCGCAAGAGGGAAAACCGGAAGTGGCTTCTCAAAGCACTAGAAGATGGCCCTTATGTGTTTAGGAACATCACACCTACAGGTTCAACAATACCAAGGTTGCAAGAAGTAGAGGATCTTCAAGGAGATGACTTATTGTACTATGATGCGGAAATGGAACTCATGAATATGATTCTTCTTTCTATTCCTAATGAGATTTACAATTCTGTGGATTCTTGTAAGACGGCCAAGGAAATGTGGGCTCGTGTTGAACGTTTGATGAGGGGAACTATACAAAACCAAGTTGACAGAGAAACGCGGTTTACAAATGAATTTGATCAATTTGTTGCTGAACCAGGAGAGTCACTAGTTTCAATCTACAATCGTTTTGCTCAGTTAATGAATGATTTGGAACGAAACAACATGAAGTTTCCAACTGTTTCAGTTAACACAAAGATTCTGAATAGTTTGCAACCGGAATGGTTGAAATATGTGACTCAAGTTTGATAACATTAGATTCGTTATCCAGAGGCTTGGTAAAATGGAAAAGAAAAGTATCCATATTATTAGAGAGAATAAGATATGATAGGAAGTTGTGTGTGTTGTTGAGAGAAAACACACACACACTTTTACAAAAGTGAGCTTCACCCCTCCATGGAAGTATGGAGGGGGTATTTATAGTCCTAGTGACACACAACTATCGTAGCTTGTCATTATTAGTCCCTATGTGTCACTGCATAAATAACTTAATGTAATTTCCTGTGTTTGCCCCAGATTTTATGGCTAACATTCTTCCCCCATATAGTGGACATATACAGAATACTTAGCAATGTTCCTAACAAGTAACAAATACAATTAAATAAAGTCTTCCAAAGCGTTCCAAAGCTGAAGTGTGTCTTGTAGTTATCTTGGTCTTGAAACTTGTATTTCCAGTTGGTTCTTCATGTCTTTACTTGTTCTGGAAACCATTATAGTATGATGAGTTGGATTAACTTCCCACCAAAATCATGTAGCATGTCTTGAAAAGCTTTCTCTTAGACTCCTTTTGGCAATAGTTTATGATCAGCTTCCCCCAAAACTAAACATCCCCTATCCTTGAGCAGATTTTGAAGCATTGATGTAGCTTGAACCTATCTTCTACTTGTCATTGATGGGCACAACGAATATTTGTAGAAGTTCAAACCACAACCAAATACCACTGCTTTTGTCTCAGGGCTTGGTGAATATTCGTTCGGGGGTGCATGCGAGAAATCAACAACAATTCTTCTCATGTTTGCAGAATACTTCACAAACCATTCTTAGTGAAGTAGTATACACTACTTCCCCCTGGAAGTTGACATGGTAACATCAAAGTCAATTAAGTCCCGGATGTACACATTTTCCCCCATGATGGTTGCAAACTCTCGGAAGCATCATTGTCGTGTACGTCCATATACTCGAGAAGTTCTTGTCATAAAGCACCCCCAATCTTGATATACAAAAGAATCATTACCCTCTTGACTTCAGAAACCGTAGAGGAGATGAAGCAAGAATCAAGAACACTTGGTATAATCAAGGTCTTGTGAATGAATGTCATCGAAGAACTTGAAGATTTTGCTTAGACTATGAAGTTCCTTTGTCTTGGAATAGCACAAATACCGTGAGAATTGCTGATTACATCTCAACCTTTAAACTCTCTGGCTAACTAACCAACCTCGTATTCTGTAGGCTATTTTCGTAATTACATGGTGAAGTAAACCCGATATATCAAACTTGAAACTAAAGTAAAATCCCCCAAATTTGTTTACTTTAATCCCTTGGCAACTGTTGTTGATTGAGAACGGTGCAGAAGAAAATCTCTAGTCATTTATTACCATCAATCTAAAGGTATTAGAAGTACAACAACTCTTAAATTATCCACATCGACATCCTTCGTGTGACACTAAGTACTATAACGTAACTCCTTTAAGTGATAGTTATCCAGGTCTTCATCCAACCACCTTGATTCTGGAAAACTCGATAATCTAAGGTCTTAATCATAATTGTATACGTTCGAAAATTGACCATGTTGCCCTTCTTTTAAAGCTTGATTTTGATATTTAAGTTCAAGATTAACACAATGTGCTTTCATTCTTAAAAAATCTTTTTGAAATTAGGCAACGGTCTTTTTAAGATAAATATTTTTAGATTCGAGAGATTGATTTGAGAGATCAGTTGTTTGGTTATCAGTTATTTTAGCAGGCAAAGGACATGTGTCATGACATTGTTTAGCATTCTGGTCAACCTCTCCTTCATTATTGAATTCAGGTTGCTCAGTATGTTGTTGTCCTGTAGCAAAGACATTGATTTCAGCAGTCATTTGTACCTCAGCCATTGGCTCTTCATCATATATGGGTCTGATATCTGCATCATCAGCATGTGCATCATTCCCTGATCTGCTGCTTGTATCCTGCTCTTTTGATTTTGTCCCACTGCTTTCTATGTCAACCAAACTAGCATCCAATGCTTTACTCGTATCAACCTTTTCATCTGTTGACTGCATCTGTCTTTCATTCACTCTGGTGTCATACTCTCTTTTATGCAGTGCTCTTTCATCAATCGACTTCTTAATAGATTTCATGTGTTGCATCAGTGTATCACGGAATTCTGAAATCTCGAGTTGAGTGTATTGTAGAAAGTAGTTGCGTGTCATTACAACATATTCATCATCCAAATAAATCCGTGACTTGATAAACATCTGAAACTGTGTCTCGAGTACTTTAAAAGCAGCCATGGATCTAATCTGTTGAAATTCTTCTTTATCAAGTTGCTTTTCTAGTTGATACATGTTTAGAAACATTGTGCATGTGAAAGTCTCTACGTCTTGACCAAAGAGTGTCGCAAATGCGCGTTTGAATCCAGACTTGGTTCGAGTTCCTTTTAAGTCGTTGTCTTCTTTGTTTTAAATTAGGACTAGAACTGAAATTTTGGAAACTTAAAGGTTAGAAATGAAAATTTGAAATTTTAAATAATTATAAAAAATTTCACATGCACTGTGTCGTTGTCTTCTTTGTTTTAAATTCATTTAAAATGCTAAACGTTTATTGTTTTGTGGTTTTTAACTCGTATGGTTATCGTCGGTTAGAAGTAAATACACCACGTTGATCGAAAAGATGCCACGATCACGATGGTATAAGTTAAACGTCCCGTAGTGCACCGACACTCGAACTCGAAAAATCCGAATTTAACTTAGACGTGAATATTTTGCGTTTGATGATTGCTAATTCGTTTCTAACTTTAATGTTGCGAATTCGGTTGCTATAAGAAGTTGCTAATTTGGATAATGAAGTAAGTTGCAAATTCGGTTGCTTCACTATGTTCCTAATTCGGTTACTTCACAACGTTGCGAATTCGTTTCATCTTGTAAGGTGCGAATTCGGTTATGTAAGAAAACTGCGAGTTCGGGGAACAAAGTAAACTGCGAATTCGAGGAACAAAGTAATTTGAAACATATTTCGCTTGTAATCAATCTTACATGTTTCGCTTTAAACACATTTCGCTTGAACTGACCACTGCATGTTTCACTTGAAGTTCAGTCTTGCATGTTTCGCTTGTAATTAAAACATATTTCGCTTGAATTGAGAATTGCATGTTTCGCTTGAACTTTAAACATATTTCGCTTGAATAGAAAACTGCATATTTCGCTTCGAATTTAACATATTTCGCTTGACTTAAACCTGCATATTTCCGCATTCAACTTTTCCCTGCATATTTCGCTTACTTACATGTTTCCTGGCTCGACTTACATAACCGCTCGAAAACGTCAGATCGGTTGGTGACCACTTTTTACTAACAAACAATATGTCCCTATCTTTGGAAGCTAAAATAGTGGATCTTGGTCCCCTCTTTTTGACCGATTGTGAGCAGAAAAAATAAGCATAAACACAAATAAGCTCCGAAAATAAGCCACAAAATAAGCTCGAAATAAGCCGAATTTTGTAAGCTTAAAATTCCAACAAGAAGTTTATCTAAGACATTTAGTAGTGACTTTAGAAGATATAGAACAAGTGTATAATAAGCCCAAAAAAATTTTGGTTCGTGAGCTTATTTTGAAAATAAGCCATAAAATTTGAGCTTATTATACAAAATGAAACACAAGAAGGTGTATTTCGAGTGAAGCAAGAAATAAATAAGAAAAACAAAACAATAAGCCCGAAAATTTTTATGATTCGTGAGCTTATATAGAAAATAAGCCACGAAACTAAGCGTTTTGAGCTTATTGAACCACAAAACAAACACAATCTATCCTAGGCTCTTGATACCAAATGTCGGTTCCAAGGAATCACTTCACTTCATAATTAAGAACAAGAAATAAGCTAGGAAGGAGATGAGAAAGAAATGTAGAGAGAGAAAGTAGAGAGAGAAAGTGAGAGAGAAAATGGATGTTTACTTGCAAAATGAAAAATAACAAATGACCAACCCCACCTCACCTCTCTTGGTGAGGTGTATATGTATCAAACTAAAAGGCTTACTTGCCTTTAGTATTTCTACGGGCCTGGCTTGGGTTTACTTGAGGCATTTCGCCCTAACAAAAAAAAAAATAAATAAAAAAAAAAAAATAAATCAAAAAAAAAAGAAAATAAAAAAATTAACCAGAAAAATTAAAAATTAAAAAAAAAAAAAAAAAGAATACAAAACCGATACATAAAAGAGCCCATTTACCCGTCTAGCCTATTACAATGTATATTAATTAATGACCGAGACCTAATATAATTATTGAACGAACTTCCATTGTTCGACTCAATATTTTAAGGCTAACAAAAGCCAATAACCATGTGAAGGCCATCAACCATTTTTGCTAAAGGCATTTTCATGCTCTACTTCCTCACCATCCATATCAAGTAGTGAATCTTCGGCTCAGGAGAGAAAATTACATTTCTCTTGGGCAGGAGATCCACTTCCTACCTAACAAAAACAAATTTTTCCTGTTGAGTCATCTAGGAGGAGCCTCCACCTTCTTTCGTGCATCATCGACCAGGTTATCCATGGGCGTCCCATTATCTTCCACAAAAACATTTTCTACTTCTTCGGTATCACTATCATCCATTATACTTCCAACATCATTACTAGCATAAGTATCCTTAAGGGCGTCAAAAGTGTTTTTTAAAGGGACGTTATCAACATCTTTCTTAGGAGGGGAGTTCACACCACTCTTACCAGCTTGTGATGTAGAAGCCTCCCCCTGTTCCTTAGGCTTTGAATGTTCGGAACCCTTAGCCTGATTATTAACCATAACTGGTTTACTAATAGGGCGGTAGAAGTTTAGTATAAGGTTTAGTAAGTCGAAACATCACCAATACTGTCTAGCTTAGGCTCGAATTATCAAAACCATTTTCTCTATTGTTTTTACGACCTAATAACTTCAGTAAAATCGGCTTAGTCTATAGTACTTGAGCAGTTCATTCACACGCTTAGGGCGAATGGTCATTATAATGTCCAAAATTTGACAATCACACATGTGGAGGCTTCACTCAATTTCAACTCTAACATTGACTTTGTATAGCCATATCGACTACCCACATGAAAAAGCCATTACCCACTTATTCCTCTCTTTTCCTTATCAAACTGATTTTCAATAAGAGGCACACGGGCAAAACTTATTTGGCCCCTAAGATTCAACACACACGGAACTTGTGAACTGCGTTAAGCATGATATGATTTCATTTTTTGTAGCAAATCCAAGACTAAGACCAACCTCTGAATAAGCAATTAACCAACACTTAAATGCAGTTTAAACCTAAACAAGACCTAGTATACCTATCGTTTGTCAAGGATATATTAGGAGCCCATTTGTTAAGAATGATGGAAGAATGACAAATCATCTATGGACCCTTTTCGAAAGAGCATTGCTAAATCATTCTACAAAATTATCCTATTTATCCTCCTACACATACAATCATATAATATATATTTTTTTCACTTATTATCTCTCTAAATCTAAACAATAAGTTTTGCCATTTGTCAGAAACCTATGCGTAGGAAGATTAGTATGATGTTTTGTAGGAGGAATTAACATTTTAGTTTTCCAAAACCTGTTCTAGCCCTACTTTAGTAGCAAATTAAAAAAAGCCATCGTCATCCAAAAAGAAGGTTAAAAATGCATCATCGTCATCCTACCTATATACATCATCGCACCATAACATGATTACCCCCACGAGTGCCATGAGATTTATATTATAGTTAATTATTGTTTGAACCATGAGTAATCATATACAACTGCCTCATAGTTAACATATATGAACAAACCTTAGGCTGGATGGAATAACAGCCCTTCACCCACCTTACACCTCAGCGTCACGTCAGCTTTCTCTCTCCAACTTTATCACTCACCTTTCAACCGTAATAACATTCACCTTTCATACCCAACTCACCTTACACCTCATTTTTTATTTAATTACATTCATTCATAAATTAAAAACGTAAACGTACGAAATTAATAAAAATGTAAACATAAACGTATGAAATTAATAAAAATGTCAACTAAATTAAAAACTTTTATTCATACATAAAAAACTTGAACGATACATAGATAAATGAAAACGATGTGATACATAGATAAATAAAAAACTTAAACGTAAACTAATACTGCAAATTATACTTCGCATTAATCTTTGCCCTTATTTCATCCATTGCCTTTCGCTGGTCCCCGACAAGAGATCGTAGGCTAATATAGAACCATCATGTCTAGTTTGTTCAAGCTCTCGTTCACAGACATTCCACCTCCCTGAATTTGATTATCTAAAAACCGCATAGCGTTCTTCTATTCTCTCAGTCACCCATCTCAGTTACCATCAACCTAAGCCAATTGCATCCTCAATTACGCTGACTGATGCCGAAATTGGATTTTGACCCTTTATATTTTCCACCACAGCAGCTCACCGCTGTTGGTCCCTGCCCTCTGGTCGTTGAATTTCCTGCACCTTATCTTCATCGTTGTCGTCAACATTAGTATTCAGACTCTGTATTGAACGAACTAGAACCAGTTGACTTGTGCCTCTAGCTACCTCCTTCAGACCCTGTGTTGAAGTTTGGAATTGCTATTTCTTGCCATTTTGGATGCTGTTTTAAAATCTCCCAACAATGGCGAAGTTTAAAGGGAAGTCTGGTATCAATTTCATAGTGAATCATTGCCCTTTGAACGTAATCTGTGTCTTTGGATCCACTCTCCAGACCCATATGCATGATATAACACCTCGTGTTTTAGGGTCATTGTACATCGTCAATAAATTCACAATTTATTTTTAGTATTGTACGCGTTTGCTTTTAAATTGAAATCGTTAAGTTAAATCGCGTAAGCTAAAAATTATCGTTCAATGTAAATGGGCATCAAACAATTAAATGTTTACATCAAGCAAGTGTTAAGTAATTATTTTAAGGATAATTATTAACTTTGTTCATTTTATTTTTATTGGTTGCATAAAGTGTTTACGTTTCGTGATAAAATACGTTTAGGCATACCCGAAACCACTAAAACTTTTCTTTGCTTCAACAATGTTGGAAACACAAAAAGTGTCGGTCACTTCCAAGTTGTAATAGTCTTAGCTCGTAGTTAGTGTAATGATTAGATTAGTAATCTAGTCCAGCCCAAGACCCATGGGAAGCCCATCATAGCCCATGGGCCGGCCATCCATGTACTATATAAACCCTTTCCTAGCCTTGGAGAGGGGTGATTGTTCCATTTGTTACATTCCATCTAATAAACATCATCCATTCCATCCATTCTTTCTCTCTAACATCACAACCCACATCTCACTCTTGTTCTTGGTTTGATCATAAGATTACATGTATCTACAATTGGTATCAAGAGCCATGGAGTGGTGTGTTTAGTTTTTTTTTATTTGTGTTCAAAAACCTTTACAAAGAGCAAAATAATGATTCAAATTTTTTGGCTTAAAAACCTTAAAGTTTTCATTTTTATTGTTCCTATAGGGTTAGTAACACTAGTTATACAAGAATTTTTTTGCTAAAAACCATTAAAAATTATGTCTTTTTGAGTTTTGAAAATTTGAGTTTCGTAGTAGTTGGGACCGAACGAGTAGGACCGAAGGAAACCAAACAAGTAAGTCGAACAAGTCAACCAAACTAGATAACCGATCGAGATCACCGAACTAGAAGATTCTAGTTTGAACCAATAGCTTTTACTCAGTTAGAAACCGAACGAGTCCTTTACTATGAACAGAACCAAGAGAATCGAACTAGTGACAACCAAACAAAGCAAGACCGAACGATAGGACCGAACTAGTTAACTTGACAATCGAACTAGTGACAGCCGAACAAAGCAAGGTACCGAAATGAGTAGACCGAACTAGTTAAACTTTGTCACAACCGAACTAGGAAATCAACTTAAGTTTAACTTAACAACACGTTTTAAATTATACGGTTTATTTTTCTTTGACTTACAAAATCCCGTGAACAAACACATTGTTTTCCCGTTTTGTCGAGAATTGTAAAATCCCGGTGTAAGTTTCTTTTCAAGACTCAATAAACACTAATAACCAAACAATAATTTAAAGGAACGGTGTTGGCTTTCAACCACCAGATTCGATCAATTTGTAATCTTTTATATACACAATGACGACACTTTGCCAATAAGTCACTCTTTCTGGAAGGAGACAACAAACCACCGATGCTGAAAAACACTTGTATATCATGAAAAGCATAAATGGAACTGTAATATGATGAATAACCACATGGAAGAATGATTATTGCTCGTTGGAAAAAGGACCACTTGTTTTGGCCCATCATCAATTTTGAGGAATGGCGTAACAGCTTACAGGAATATTTGAACTGACTCCCGCTGAAGCCATTACTCATTTTATTTGTATTATTTTAAAATTTAAATTATTATCATTTTATGTTTATATCATTGTTATAGTAAAATTATTTAAAGTAATCTTTACTTTCTTATTATAAATGTTTACAAGGTTCTGAATGTGAATCAAAGCAATAAACATCATTCTCCAAGGCCTTCCAACTGAATCTATGCTCTTGAAGAGTCAACATCGTAATTGCAAAAGATCTTTGGAGAAATTAAACTGCTAAATGAAAGAACTCGTTAACGTACAAGAACGAGAGTGCATGCTGTATGATGAAATCGATAAGTTCACTTACAAGAAAGGAAGAGCTATACATAATTACTACTTGAAGATCACCCTGTTACTTAATGATATGACATCTACAAATGCCATTGGAACCAGTTTCAGTTAACATCCAAGATCTTAAACACTCTTCCAAATGAATGGAGCAAATTTGTTACTGAATGTTAAATTGTCAAAGACGTTTCACACTACCATGTTGATTGCACTTCATGAATTACCTGCAACAACATGAAAGACTGCAAATGAAGTACGTTTGACTGCATGAACGACAACTCTGATCCTTTTTGCTTTAGTTGCAATCTCAAACCAATTAACTCACCAGCTTATCATTCTCATCACACAACTCACCCAAAAGTCTCTATTCATCAACAACATGCTTCACCATATCAGTCTTCACCGTTTGTTACACCGTTATCAGACTCAACAATCACAACCAATCATCAACACCTCTTCAATCACTATCCATTCAAATGGTTACCAATCCACGAGTCACCACAATGTTTATTCTCCACAACCATCGAATCCCATAATTGAATATGCTCACACACCATACAGCCTATAAACAGCAATAACCTGAATTTTCACCAACCAGTGACTCCGGTCCTAGTTGTTCCAGTGTTCCAGAAAAGGGGATGAACCAATGAGCGATTAATCACATGATGCGTCCTAACTGCTGTTGTCACATCTCCGATATCCTACTACCAACAATCAGCTAAGGACTTATCGTCAAACCCACGTCTACAAGCTACCATCTATGATGGAAAAGTAACTGTGCAACCTGTTCAGGGAAGACAAACTACTTATGTTGCTGGAACAACAAGAAAATACACACTTGGAGCAAGTGGAAGCAACACAGGGAAACAACAGACTGTCATCTGTTACAATTGCAAGGGAGGGTCATATTGCCAAGCAGTGTACTAAGCCCAAGAGAAAAAGGGATGAAACATGGTTCAATGATAAAGTGTTGCTGTTCATGCTCAAGCAATGGTAAGCTTTAACAGAGGAAGAAAAGCATTTTAGCAGGATCCAGGACTTCGTGACATTCCATCCTCTCAGACGGTCATCACCCACAAGTGCTGCATATCAGGTCCGAAGATACTGGATGCCTATGACTCTGATTGTGATGAACTCAACTCAGCTAAGATTGCTCTCATGGCGAATCTTTCCAAGAATGTCTCAGATGCACTTATTAAGGTACACAATCCAGACAATCTGACCTATGATTTATTCAATCAAAGTGAGCAGATAATGACGTCTTTTGAACAGTCTAATGATGTGAGTCAGACAGAAACTGAAATAACCAGTGATAGCAATATCATTCCTTATTCTCAGTATCTGAGTGAAACACAACAGGAAACTGTCCAGAATTCTAACTCTTCTGCTCAACAAGATGTCCTGATATTATCTATGTTTGAACAATTAAATACCCAAGTGACGCACTGCACCAATGCTAATAAAGCTTTGACTACCGAGCTTGACAGATATAAAGAAGAGGTTAAAGATTTGAAAGAAATGCAAATCTTGAAAACAGTTTTTTCAGGATCAAATGAACAGTAATGCCGAGATTGAAACGCTTAAGGAAAACTTTTTTGAACAATTCAAGAAAATTGATTCTTTAATGAAAACCTTTCTGATCTCAAAAAGATTTAAAAATGGAAGAAAACAAATATTTATAGAAAAAATTGCTTTAGAAAAGAAAATTAAGCAACTTGATAATATCAATTTCAAAAAGAGGTCATCTGCGCAAACTGTTCATATGATGACTAAATCCAAAATTTGTTATGATCATTCCACGAAACAAGCAATCGGTTTTGAAAAACCTTTCTATCTGAAGAAAGTTCGGGAGTCAAAGCCAAAACTGTATGACGGGAATGTCATTCTTAAAATGGATACTGTTGTGATTCCCGATTCTGATGAAACATTAAAATGCTTTTGTGAAAGAGTCGTTCAAAAATGCGTTTGAAAGAACAAGATCCTGTGGTGTAAAACATAGAGTGAAACACTAAACCCATTAATTATGCTATTCTAATAACGATTACAAACAAACGATTTTGTACGACAATCTGATTTATATAGTGAACATGCTATTGGAAAGCGATTCGGTCCCCGCTTTAAGACCCATCTCATCTTCTACAACATCAAAGTGAGGTTCCAAAGAACTTCCAAATTAAGTAATGTGTGGAAATACTAGCTGAAAGAGCTCAAACCGCTATCTTACTGGCTTTGACGGTTATCAAAGAACGAACCACCTGCCACAGCTATAACTCCACTGAGGTAGCGACGTGGGGTTTGAACATGACAAAGGCTTGTTTCGAGATGAAATCATTCCGTTTATAAAAGAAATTAAAAGAATCTCAATAACTATCAATCATTACTTGTTGAAGAACTTGCGATGTCCAAAAAGTCTTTATCAAATTGGAACAGCTGTCGAACACATCGCTTTGGAGTCCAGAACTTTTGAGAGTTAAAATAAATCAAGTTTTGAGTGAAAATGAACTGACTCTTTGGCACATGCCAATGATATGATCTTGTAAAAAGTGTTTGTAATTTGTCTGTGAATGAAGGTTGTGAAACTGTGAATGAATGTCAAAAGTGTCTCGAACTCAAGACTGAGCTTCTCAACAAAAAGGATTTTGTTGATAAAGAAACTTACGATAAACTTTGTAAGAGTTTACGACTCTTGAAAAACATTGCATCACTTTTGGAAGCTGATTCTCAACTTAATCATGAAATTTTCAACTATAAAGACAATGTATTAAACCAAAATGCTCCAAGCTTTTACTCAGTTGTTATGAATTAAGTGAAGTGAAGCTCAGTCTTAAGCAAAAGCACAGTCATTGTCAAGTTGAAAGAGCAAATTAAGTCCGTAAAAGGAAATGTGGATATAGAACAATCAAAATGGACCAGGATGAATTGAGACTCTTAACATTGAATTGGAACATAGAGTGATCAAACTTGTTGCTGAGAATGAGCATTGAAACAGACATAGAAACACCCTTATGACGTCGATTAAACCAAAACGTAAGGAAAAAGTGTTTCAAGTCAAAAAGAACAAATGAGATGCGTTATTCAAACAATTCATATAAAGTCTGGGGAAATTTCTGATTTACATGCAAAATTCAGGAACAAGGTTTGGTCATAGCACCCTAAAAAAATGATTAGGAAACTAAAGGAAAAAGCGTTATATAAAGAGAGGCTACTGAGAACCCACTCCTGTGATCCCAAAAGGTGTCTAAGGATAATATGAGAGAACCAATCACTGCCAAATGTTGATAAAAAGACTGCTCACCAGTTAGTCCCTCGTATATAAAGCATAACTCAGGAAGAAGCTATGTCCCCATAGGGATATAGACTAACATGTAAACGCGAAATTAATCTCAAGATTTACTTTTAGAGTCTGCCTTTAGGTATACCAAAGTCATTCAGGATTTGCTTTCACACATAAGTAGATCTTGCCCTAGCATCAACAATTTTTGGTCCACATTAGTTGATAGTCACACCGAGGAAAAAGAACAAGAAGTTAGGTTTGCCGAATCACTCACATCCACAGAAAACACAAAAACAGACTCGACTTCAAACATAGTTTCTAACAAGCGTGTGTTGCATTCTACAGGAGTAAGACTTTCTACTAGTGCCGAGCGATTACAGCCTTCAGCAATATCCCAGAACAATGACTAGGATCAGCAAACACCAAGTAGTAATTCGAAGAATAAAGTAGAAGCTCACCCTAGGAACGTTAAATCTAGTTTGAATAAAAGAATTGGCACTGATAAAAGTTAAAGATCTACGTCTATGCAAATTCCAAGAAAACATGATAATTCTGATTATGTCTGTATTAACAGTGATGATTGCATGTCTTCTGATAATTTGTGTGTTTCTAATTCTATGAATGATGTGAAATTTCATGCTAAACGTAAGAAGAAGAAAAATCTAAAAGGAAATTTGGAAACCCAACAGAAAGTGTTCAATAAAGATGGGCGTATATTATGAGACCTACCGGTCCGGAAAAAAAAAACCTTCACTATGTAGGAAATGGCGTGCCCTTATAACTAGGATTACCACGTACGAAAGAATGCCTTCTAGGAAACTATAGTTCTAGAAACTGATTCACCCAAAACCTGAGGTTAAAGTGGTATCTCAGGAAACCTAAGAAAAATAAGAATACTGAGTCCGTTAGCAAAACTATGTCTGCTAACAAACAGGAACCCAGTAAATCCTGGGGATCCACAAAAACCAATATTCCATACTTGCGTTTCCTTAATGATGCAGGTGTCGCAAATCGTCCTCTGGTATTTGGACTCTGGTTCTCGACAAGCACATGACCGTAGTATCGCCCAGCTCACCATTTCATCATTAAATTCTTAGGTACAGTCAAATTTGGAAAAGATCACTTGCAAAGATAATAGGTTATGGAGACTATCAGATTGGGAAATGTTCTATATCAAGTTTATTACGTTGAATGACTTTGGCATAATCTATTTCTGTGGGATAATTATGTGATTCAATCTCGAAGTGGCATTTTCCGACAACACACATTCTCATTCGCAATCTAGAAGTTTGATTTTAATGACGGGATCTTCTCGAGGGGATAATCTTTATACACTCTCACTTGGGAATATGATGGCATCCTCTCCCATTTGTCTATTGTCAAAGGCGTCTAAAACCAAGTCTTGGTTATGGCATCGTCGTCTATCTCACTTGAACTTTGGTGCTATCAATCATAATCGCAAGACCTGGACTTTTCCTAGTCTCCCTAAGCTCAAGTTTTGAAAAAGGACACTTATGTTCTGCATGTGCATTATTCAAAAGTTCAAAGAACCTCCCAAACCCAAATCTTCGGACAACCAATTCAAAGAAAAACTCTAACTGTTTAGCCAATGATTAGTGTGGGCCAATGCGTGTCGCGAGTACAATGGAAAGAGTACATCCACCGTTATGTTAACGACTACTCCTCCGATTTACATGTTAAAAAGTTTGCGATCAAAAAGATAGGCTCCCAGCTTTTATTATTAACTTTTGAAGATGATCTAATACGGCTTACGGAAAACAGTTTTGTCGCGTCAAACAGATAATGGAACTGAGCTTTGTTTAATCATAACATTGCGTGAATTAATAGAAAGGTTGGTATCTCTCATGAACATCCGTTGTACGCTCATCCAACAGCAAATGGAGTTGGTTGAAAGACGAAATCGTTACGCTAAATGAAGCAAGCCCGCAATGTTTATTTATGCAAAAGCTACTTCAATTCATGGGACGAAACGGGTTCCTACAACATGGTTATAAGCCCAAAATCGTTCCATGATATTCCTCATCAATCGTAAAACACCTACGAGCTTTTACAGACACACCTAGATCTCGATCGTATCTTATCTACATGTTTTGGTGCAACTCTGCTACCTAATGAATGAATAGCGAGAATTGGGCAATTACAACCGAAGGCTGACATTGGTATTTTCCATTGGATATGCACCCACCGAAGAAAGCATTCCGATATACAACATACTTACCAGACCTGATAATTGAAACTATTCATGATGACTTTGATGACTGACCGCGATGGCATCCGAACACAGCAGTTCAGGACCCGCACATTCATGATTGACAACCTGTACAATCAGTTCAGAGTACCCCGTACCAAACCCTCCTTCTTCAACACCATTTGTACCACCTCGAGATCTGACGGTATTTTGTTTTTTCAAACCAATGTTTGAGAGTCACTTAATCCCCCACCCATGTTTGATTACAAGCACCAGAAGGCATCGCTCCAATTCTTGAAGTAGTTGAACATTGAACCTGAAGTATCAACTGCTTCACCTTCCCTCAACTACCAATTGATCAATAGCACCATCACCAAGTCACTCTCCATAACACCAATGAAACTCAAACTCCTATTATTTCTCAAGAAGTTTAAGAAGATAATCATGATATTGAAGTGCACATATGGTAATGATCCGTACTTTTGGTATTTCCAAATCCAGAAGATACTTTCTATCAATTCCATCATCATCGGATGTTATTCATACAATTGTGCCTCCCGATCACCAAGTTTCTGAACACAATAGCAAATGGACTAAGGATCACCCACTTAAGAATATAATCGTGCACCTTCTGACAGACCAATTTTCCCACACGACTACAACACCCTGAACAAGCTTATCTGCAACTAAATTGATGCCTTTACTCACCATCAGTTGAACCTAAGTAACTACAAAGGACGCATTAACCCAAGCATGTTGATTGAAGCTATGCAAGAGGAACTTCATGAATTTGAAACGTCATGGAATTTGGGAACTTGTTCCTCCTCCAGGATAAGCATTGTCATCACTCTTAAGTGGATCTATAAGGTTAAGCTTGATGAGTTAGGGGGTATTCTGAAAAACAAGGCTCGGTTGGTCACTCGTGGTTATCGCCAAGAAGAGGGAATCAATTTTGAAGAGTCCTTCGCTCCGGTTGCAAGATTAGAGGCTATACGAATTTTTCTAGCGTTTGCTGCTCATATGAACATGGTCATCTATCAAATGGACGTGAAGACTGCGTTTCTGAATGGTAATCGCGGGAAGGAAGTTTATGTTAGCCACCAATGGAATTAGTGGATCCAACAAACCTGAAACTACGTGTACAAGCTTAAGAAACTCTATGTTGAAAACAAGCTCACGCGCATGGTATGAAATTTTTTCTCAATCCTGATATCAAATGACATCGACAAAGGCTCATTGGATTCCAACTTTGTTCATCCGTAGAGAAGGCAAGGAACTACTACTGGTACAAATCTATGTCGATGACATTATCTTTGCTGCATCTACTCCTGAACTTTGTGATCTATTCGCAGTAAAATAATGTTGTTCAAAATTCAAGATGTCGATGATGGGTAAAATCTCATTTTTCTTAGGACTACAGATTTCTCAAAGTCCCAGAGGCATCTTCATAAACCAATCTAAATATGCTCTTGAATCACTAAAGAAATATGGCTTTGAATCTTGTGACCCAGTGGATACTCCCATGGTGGAGAAATCCAAACTGGATGAGGATAAAGAAGGGAAAGTTGTAGATCCATCACACTATCGTGGTTTGATTGCACCTCCCCTCCTTTATCTTACAGCCAAGACCTGACTAGCAATTTGCTAAATATGCATGTGTGCCCTTTAAATCAGGCTCGGCCATTCCCGTAAAAGTCATTAAATGAGTAAAAAGGGATCTTTCGGTATCTAAAAGAACGTAACAATCGGGTTTTGGTAACGCGAGGATTCTTCCATTGCACTAACAGCATTTGCAGATGCGGATCATGCTGGTTGTCAAGATACACGCCGTAGCACATCTGGTAGTATACAACTTTTGGGTGATAGACTTGTGAGTTGGTCGTCTAAAAGGCAGAAAAGCGCTGCGATATCCAGTACGGAAGCTGAATATATTGCTTTGTCCGGTTGTTGTGCTCAAGTCCTTTGAAGAGATCACAACTTACCCGACTATGGCTTTGATTCACTTAAAAGACTAGCAATGTCCGTGAATAACAAAAGCCTTACCTTATTGCTGTCAACAACGTTTAAAACATTAAGATCCAAGCATATAGACATCAGATTTCACTTCATCAAGGAGCATGTTGAAAATGGTGTGATCGAACTTTACTTTTGTCAATACGGAGATCACTTTGATAACATCTTTCACTAAAGGCGCTTGTCGAGAAAGAATTAGTTTCCTAATTACAACAAGTTGGTATCGCGAAGTTTTTACCGCCAGAGACCTGAAAAAGTTGGCAGAGACGATGACGAAATAGTGTGGTACTATCGCATATCCTTTATATCATATATTATATAATATAACTCAGAAAAATAAAAAATATTTTCTTTTTAATAAATTTTTTCAAAACAAAATACAAAAATTAAAAATGAGAAAAATACAAAAGAAGTTTCAAAAGGTCAATGTCTTTTTAAAATCGATAACATTTACGGTCCTTAGAAATGCCATTCAACAATGATAACGATCCAGTAAATGAAGTTCGAGCAGAAGATTCAAATGCTTTCAAAACATGCCAAATGCTTGCTTTTATTTCAGATAAGCAACCCGGTCATCATCTTAAAGGCCAAGTATTTCAGAAGAAAACTTGAGACCTCCAACGGGAATTTATTCTCTTTGCATGGACTACTTTATACCATGCAAAGGCTTGTGATTTTCTTGCATCACACCCTGCTTCCTATATTTCCATAATGTACGGGTTTCAGTGCATTTATGAGTATAAAAAAGAGAAATCTTATATTTATTGGTAACAAAGTATTCTTCATAATGAATCAGTTTTTCAGTAATCAAAAAAATTTTTAAAAGACAATTCGAACCCACTCAAAACAATGACAACAGCTTTTTAAATAAAAATAGGTCAATAATTGAGGGGGAGAAATCCCCATCAAACAATCTTGTAAAATGAATTGGTCCTTCAAAATAAGTCTGAAAAATGGATAAATTTTGGATAATGACGGATAACAATTTCAAGGGTAGTTAATTTAAATTAACTCAAGCGCTTTAGATATCATTTGTTGTAAATCTTTATGACTTAGTAGACTTAGTGAATTCAGGCTTTAAACTAAAACGATCAATAGTGCCAACTCCTCATAGTTTTGTAAAAAGACTTAGGCATGCTTGGAAATACTTCATAGTTTTAATGCCATTAAGTTATGATTCTCATGGAATAGATTTAAGCTTATTAATTCTTCAAACACGATCTCGAATATGTATGCGTATAAGGTTTTGTTGATTCTGATGTGTCGAAACCAGCAAGGGGGAAGGAGTAGATGTATACTTGATAGTGTCCTTGACCTTCTTTTGAGGTTAGCTTCTTTTGTCTTTTGAGTTAAGCTTTCTTTTGATTTTAGTTGTTTTGAATCTTTCGGGTTATAAAACACTATTTCTATCACATTATGGAAGAGACATCTCTTCATAGCCAGTATGCATAATTTGAGTCCCACAGTGGGAAGTGTTTGGAGTAATAATAAATTAAAACGTGAAAGAAGAAATCTTTCAGATTCAATTAGGTCTTGCCCCACCGTCCAATTCACTAAGCTTATTCTTAAAATGAGTAGAATTATTTGATTAAAAGAGGTATACAATAGGTTAGAATGAATTCTTTAAATAGTCTGTATCCGCAGGGAAGAAATGTATAACATTGGGACATAAGTTGGCTTAGGTGTTATCATTTCCAACTACTTAGAGGAATACTTGTGACATCTGGACTTAGTTGACTTGGTGTTACAATTTATATCAATCACTATCATATAAGGAGAAATACGGGACATCCAGGACTAAATTGTCTTGGTGTTGAGATTTTTGAGTTATTTGTTACTTCGGATATCTGGGCTTTATACCATCAAAGACTGCTTGATGCGGCTTGCAAGAAAGTTTGATTCACTCCAAGAAAGATTGCTTGTTTAGGGGAAGCTAAGACAACATCAACCCTAATACAACCACACAAGCTTAAGTTACAAATAGTATCTGATCTGCTCTATCCTCGAAGTTTAATGCAAAGACGTTCATAACTTGGAAAGAAAAGTAAAGGCAACGCTGAAGAGTGCTTTGGACAGAGAAATGAAACATATTGACGAACCTCTTGAAAGAAAAAGGTTAATATGAACTTAGAAAACGTTTCATGTTGGGAGCTGTACGAAGAACATAGCGCGGCTTCAAAGGACCATATGATTTATCATATGTTGTTCTCATCTTATAAGGTCAATCCTCGTAAATCATTTTATCTTGTGAATATGTTAATAACTAGTGTAGATTTTTTGGTGAAAAATAAGATGTGCTCGAGTACAAATTTTTACACGAATTTCTTAGTAAATTCAAAATTTGTCAAATAATTGTACTCGGCACCATCTTATAAACCCTCAAAAGTTGAGGGGGAGCAAGAATAGGTTCCATTTTGCTAGAATACATCATTTTGTCCCCGAACGGTTAATCAATTGATATCCAAAATATCAAGGGATTAACATTTTGGATAAGGGGAGAAAATGTGATTAACCTGGACTTAATGTATATTGACAGAAGTAATCAATTAAAATGGACTCGATGCACTCTACACTTAGCATGTACTACGATTACGATGCACATGTTAAGGGGGAGCTTTTAGTGATGATTAAAAACATTCAAAGTGTAAACCTTTTGATATTTATATCAAACACTTTGAATGAATTTTTCAATGATTTTGGTGTGTAATGGTGATGGAATACCCTAAAAGACTGACCATGTACTTAATTTATGGAGTTATAAGGTGGTTAGGTATAGGTATTCAAATCCCATGATCCAACCAGAACCGGAGGGATCTACCCAGGGATATCCACTAGTTAGTGTAGAAGTCCTTAGGTATGATTAAAAAGGAGAAAAAGTGAGAATCGGGAATAATGCCGACTGAGATGGAGCTAACACTGGAACAAACCCAACAAGGTGTTAGTTATGAAGTCTCGGTAAGCATTGAAGGGGTTGAAGAATGAAAAAGAAATGTAAGGATAAAGGGTGAAAAGAAAGAAGCCCTCCATACACTTAGGCAGAAACCGGGTCAATACATATGCTGTCAGAAACACTTAGGTGTTGTCTGACATTGAAGACAGTCATGGACCCAGTGACGCTATGCACAATCCCCTCCCAGCCACTCAAAGTCGGAAAGACTTTGTTTCAAAACTCACGGAGATACACTCATTTCTATTGACTTTCTCACTCCGAGTTAGTTGATATTGAAAAGGTGGCACTCAGCTCCAGCCTCCGATCACTAAAATTAAAAGTGCACTATTGAGTCTAGAGCCAAAAGAGATCATCCATTAATCTCATTAGGACACTTGTCATAATTTAGCTTGTTATCTCACACAATGTGAATATCAAGTAATATCATTAGAGTCCTACGCAAGATCCTTGTGATTTTGCCAGAACATCCGAGTGATACTTAGGTATTCACAATGAAGATGGAAATCCTGCTTGAGCCAACATCAAACAAGCTCATGGTAGGTAACTTGTGCGATTCTTTATGAATCAAACTTGTGACAACTGGAAAGAAACGATGGTGCGATTCTATAAGAATCAAACTTGTTCCAGGAAATGGATCAACGGTTGTTAATGAATTTTTGAAATGATTAACACTCTCGGTGTGTCACAAAAACAATTTTGCAAGTGATACACCGATTGATTTTCAAATCAATTTTCTATATCAATCGGTGAGATAGTAACTCACTGGTTCACTCTTATCGTGCTGTCTGCTTTGAGACGTTCCGATAATGAGAACATGCTGAGTACGATGAATCTAATACTTATGTGTTAGAAAGATTCAATACTACAGCTGGAAATCCTGTCAAGAAGATTCTTCTTAAATTGAATCTATCTGATCACAGGTCGATCCTCACGGATTTGAAGGTTACTCCAACCAAACCTGGGCGAATGACAAAGCCATATTCGTCCCCCCGCTTTATTGCTAACTGTTTTTATGCAGGCTATTTAAAGATGGTGGTGGAGGTTCCTGATTCCAGCTGACTCACAAGATCCATAGCCACATGCTCATACCCGATAGACAAACATAAGGACTTCATGAAAGGCTCAAATACATATTTCAAGACTTCCGCTACTCTGATAACGAACGTCTTTCTCGAAGTGACGAAGTATTATAGTTAACGAATCTCAAGAAAGACGTAGCATTAAAGTTTTTCAAGACAACCATTCAAGAAAGGTATGAGCATGTTGGTTCAGAAATCACAAATCCACAAGATGGCAAAGTTTCAAGATGGCGAAGAGATTGTGCTTGGTTGATGATCTCAAGATGCTCAAGATCACAATGTCAAATACAAGTTCAAGGAACAAGCTCAATCCAGAAATCAATGATCACTACAACATACTCACAGGAGAATGTCAAAAGGACGAGCTAAAGACTAAAGACAAAGCATTGTATGCTAGGCTTAAAGTTTTGTAAAATGGAGTGACCTCCCTTAGGGGGAGATTGTTGGAAACACAAAAAGTGTCAGTCACTTCCAAGTTGTAATAGGTCTTAGCTCGTAGATTGTGTCATGTTAAGTATAGAAGCTAATTCGGCCCAAGGCCTATGGGAAGCCCATCATAGCCCATGGGCCGGCCATCATGTAACTATATAAGCCCTCTCCTAGCCTTGGAGAGGGGTTGGTTGTTTTCATTTTTTCCATTTTCCACATAGTAATAACACTTCATCCATTCCATATACTTTCTCTCACTAAACATCACAACCCACATCTCTCTCTCTTGTTCTTGGTAGATCATTAGATTACATGTTTCTTCAATAAGTCTTGTAAAAAGTGGCTGATATCACCACTTATTCTGTAAAAGTATGTAAAGAGCAGGATGTAAGGGAAGTTGACTGTTATGGGAATGCCAACTTAGGGTGTCTTTGTCATGTCTATGATCGAGGCATTTGTCTATATGTTCGAGTCTTCATCATGGAACGGTCAGAGGAAAGTTACTAGCAACCGTACCTTATTTGTTGGCTTAATCTATTTGTTTCGTAAATTTTGTTTAACACCTATTTTACTTCCCTTTCCTAGCAACTAACCTTAAGATCTACTCGAACAAGGACTTGTACGAGCATGCATGTCTATTCTGTTGTTACGGCCATGTATGCGTGTCTCAGCTGCCTTGTTGGATGACGACTTTTGATGAAACCTAGAAGCTCCCTACCCTATATTGTTCTTCATCCTAACCGCTGGTTAAACACGAACAGGGATGTGATCAGATTGTATATGTCTATTCCGTCGTTATGGCCGTGTATGTACGATGCAGCTGCCTTGTTGGTGTGGTACTTATGGTGAAAGACTGTTTGAATGATCAACCCTAAGCCTTCTTAACCCAATTTATCTTTTGACTTGTTTCTCCTTAGCTTTAGCGGTGGAGATGTGTATCCTTGCCAAGCTTATGATAGAAAACTAATCACGACCGAGCAATTGAGCATACCAATTAAATGTTGCACCCTAGATTAGTTGAGTGATCTGAGTGTTTTCATTTCCATATTTCGTGAGAAGCTTAGTTATGTACAGGTTATTAGGACAAAACGATGCTTAAATGGAAAATCCTTAACTTCGGTTGGGACACATTTTCATAAACTAAAAACTTTTCTTGTGAGGTCTGAAAATCAGGATCAATAAGCAATAAAGTGTATAGTCTAGAGAGAGAAAGTAGAGAGAGAAAAAGGGAGGAGGAGGATTAGAGAAAAGATTAGAATGAGATTAAGAAACACCTAGAGACACTTAGAAACACACCTCACAAATGAGGTGGTGGAGGGGTATTTATACCCAATTACAATATGAGCATAGAGCCCTTGTCTTTTAGACTTTTACCATTTAGCCCCCTTGACTTTTAGACTTTTTCTATTTAGCTAAGTCTTGTGACTTTATTTTAGTCACGAGCCTTTCACTTACCCTATTACACAATATTATTATTCTATTTATTACAAGACTTCTATCTCAATAAGATCGTCACTTTTATCAATCCTAACAATCTTCCCCCAAGGGACGATCATTGAGATCTCTCTTTGATTGCATTAATGATCATCATTTTCTTATTCGTAACAATCTCTCTTTGAGATTTCTCTTGTGACTTTGAACTTTGAACTTTAATACTTGTTTGTCTTGAGTCTTGTTGTGTAATAGTGGTCTTGTTCCAATCATGCTCTAGTGATCTTGATCTTGATCTTTCCATTTTCTCCTTTTTTTTCTTTGCATATGAAATCTTATCAAATCCTCAATTCTTTACGTGAAATTTTTTTTATCATTTGATTTATCTTTTGAAGCTTCTAACCAACATACTCATACTTTCTTGACATCTTACTCTTTCTCATGTAGAACTTTTGTCTTGACCAACAACTTGATGATTTGATGATTTGAGGAAGTTCTTTGATTTATCAGAGTTGCGGAAGTGTATCTTTGAACTTTGAGTATGAGATATGAAGGAATGAATATGACGGTGTTCTTGCTTCTGAAAGGTAGAGATGTTGTTGATGTTCTTCCCCCCAATTGCTTCCCCCCAAATAAACAACCATTCGTATGCACATACTTCACATTTCTTCCCCCTAATTGTTGCGCTCTATCGAAATATTCAGCTAGAACACTTCTCTTCCCCCTGATTGCATTTGATGACCATCAAACATAATCATAATCTTGTTACGCCTGAATATTCGATAGTGAAGTCATGTGTGGAGTGCGGTCTAAGCATGAGAGTCAACTACTAACTTCAATTCCAACAATCTCCCCTTATCAATATTGTGACATCATAAGTAACCTTGGTAATCCAACACTTCACTTGAATAAATCAAGGAAATGTTGTTTGTGTTTTTTCAAAAACAAATTCCGAAAAAACACGATAACTACTAGATCACTTAGATTACTAGTTAACACTAATTGAATCATTAAACAATCATTTTCAAATTAGTGACCTACGTTCAGCGTTGGCTTTGATGTTAGCACTGGTAGGATTTCCATTCATCATTGTGAATACTTTACTTAAGTATCACTATTGAATGTTTCGCGCAATGTCACAAAGACATGCAATGTCACATAGACATATAAGCGACTCTTGTACCTTTTTGTATCTTTGATGTTTAATACAAATGTACTTTTGTGTCCTATGTGAGATTTATGAATTGATCTCATTTGGCTCTAGACTCAATAAGTGCGTTTTGGTTTTTATGATCGGAGGCTGGAGCAGACTGCCACCTTTTCAATATCAACAATCTCGGAGTGAGATGTCAATAGATTATGCGTTTAATCTCCGTGACAAATGAAACAAGAATTCTTTTGAGAGAATCTTGAGTGGCTGGGAAGGGTTGTGCATTGCATCACTGGGTCCATGATGTCTTTCTTCAATACCAAATATCATCTTTGTGATATTCGATAGATTATGTATTGACCCGGTTTCTGCCTAAAGTTTGTGGAGGGCTTCTTTCTTTTCACCCTTTATCCATACATTTCTTTTTCATTCTTCAACCCCTTCAATGTTAAACCAACGCGTCCTTATTATCATCTTGTTGTGATTGTTCCGATGATAACTCATGCCTTAGTTAACATTATTCCCATTCACATTCTACTCCATCATACCTAAGGAATTCTATTTAATCTATAGAGTGTCCCTGGGTAGATCCCTCCGGTTTTGGTTGGATCATGAGATAATACCTAACCTTACCACCTTATATCTTCTTTGATCATTGTGAGGTAGTTGGTTGATGTGTATTTAAGATCGAAACTATAAAAGCATTTGAAAATCAGTCAAAGTGTTTGATATAAATCAAAACATTTAACACTTTGAAAGTTTTACTTTTTGAGAAATAACCCCCCTACACATGTGCATTGATATTCAAAATTATTTTGCACATGAAGGAAAGAGTTTATTGCACTTTGAGTCTTTCAGATCACTTTGTAATTCCACACATTTAAGCATTTATCTTTCTTGATCACATTTTAATCCAATTTTCTCCCCCTCAAAAATAGCATACCATATGATATTTTTGATATCAATGGATTAAAATAGCTATATGAAATTTTGAAAACACATGGGAGAAAATGGATATAGCATGATTATGATTTGGAACCTTTTTGAATGTTCTAAACAAATTTGAAAAACTAGTTGTGCCAAGAGAGTTTTTATCTAAAACGGATGGTCACTAAGTCGCTAACAACGGTTTTCAAATACTCTCAAACGGATGCAACCCGAACGATGCTAACAACGCTTTCGAGTACCCTAGACCGGATGCAACTTAGATCGCTGACACGCTTGTCGATATTCTTGACAACAACTATTTTTGTCATGAAAAAATTTCTTTTGTTTTTCAAAAAACATTTTCCTTTATACTCCCCCTCAAAAATATATCAAATGAGTGAACGAGGAAGGGAGTGTTGAACAACTCTTTCAAATTGTGTTCAAACTTTTGTATACCATTTTACTTGAGCTCAAGATTTGGAATATCTTTATGAAATAGCTCAAGTCCGAAAAGTTGTAAACTTCTCGTTGTGAGGATAAATGTACAAAAATGTACACTTTCCTTTATTTGAAAAACGAGTCCTAAGCTGACATTTACTTAGAAGTCGTATGTCCCGAGCATACTTTTTGAATAGATTTTGATTAAAAATTGCTCGAGACAAAGAAGATTTCTCTTCTTTTAAAGATAAAGCGCACTGAAACGTACACTTTTCTTTTATTTGAAAACCGGGTTGTTATCTAAAATTTAATAACAAGCCATTTTGGTGAGCAAACTTTTGAAACATTTTTGAAAATCCTTTTTTTTAAATGAATAAATTTTGCTCAAAACAAGAAGATTTCTCTTCTTTTTAAGGTAAAGCGCACTCAAACGTACACTTCCCTTTTATTTGAAGACCGGGTTGCAATCTGACATTTGATTACAAACCATTGACTTGAGCTACAAAACTTTGAATGTTTTATTTGAATAGCTCAAGACCAAAAAGATTTTGCTTTTCGTTGTTAAGGATAAATGCACTAAACGTACATTTACCTTTTATTAAAAGCACGGGTTGCAATCTGATATAAGATTACAAACCATTGACATCGAATTTAGACAACAAATTTTGGAACCCATTTAAGCACGGTGCTAATGGGTTTACCAAATTTTGAAAACCAATTGAAAGTTGTGTCAAGTCGATGTAAAGATGTTGAGTTCCAACGAGGGCTTGAAACCGGTGTTTCATTTGAAAATAGCTCTTGTGGAATCAACGGAGATTTAAAATTCCTCTTGATATTCCATTGATTTTTGAAACTCGGTGTTTCAAATGGAGTTTTAAATCTTGTTGACGAAGAAGATTTCCATTTGTTAATGTCATTTGATGAAACATCCTGAAAATTTGTTTCGTTTGAAACTCTTCCTTTCTTGTTGATGGTTGAAGCAAAGTCATTCTTGTTTTGCATCGAAAGCATTTCTGATTTGGAATATTTGAAAGATTTCGAATGACTTTGCTTTGGCCTCCACACTTGTTTTACCGGTGTAAAATGAGAGTGTGGATTAACAAAAAACGTGATTCTTTCCTTTGAAAGTACTTGTCTTAAAACTCTTTTGAGAAGAAGATGCTTTAAAAGTTTGAGATTCCTTAATTGGGCTCCACACTTGTTTTACCGGTGTAAAACACGAGTGTGATGTTTCAAAAGATTGATTATTTTCATTTGAAGCTCTTGTCTTAAAACCCTTATGAGGAGAAAATGTTTCAAAACTTTGAGATTTCTTAGAAAACTTCCTATCTTTTTGTAAAGAATAGGTTGTAAACTGAGAAACCCTTCGTGAAAACGGTTTTGAAGATTCACCCGTGTGAACCTTTTCCGAAACACTTTCTTTAGGTTTTGAAGATTTTGAAACATTGATGTTCCATTTTTGCCGATTAAGAGAATCAAACTTCACTTTTAAAGCATTATATGAAGTCCTCAACTCATGATATTCTTTTTGACAAGAACGAATATCTTGAGATGCCAATTTTGATTCCAAATATGCAATTCGTTTTAAAAGCTGATCTTTTTCATTTTTAGGCAAAGACTGTGTAGTGACTGGTTTTGACAAACTCTTTTGCACATCAACTTTGGGAGTAAGCCATGATTTTGAAATTTGAGAGTTTATCAACAATTTATCAGCTGGTGGTTTTCCCAAAATTGAATGTTTATCAAACTTAGTTTGCACAGACTTTCCTTTCAGATTTTCCAATTGAGATCTCAAATGATTAATTTCTTTCAAAAATTGATCCTTTTCAGCTTTAGAATCATCGATCTTACGAGCCAATTGTCGTTCAAGAACAACTTTCGTATTTTTAAGTTTTTCAAAATACGCTTCAAATTTGGTTGTTCTGTTTGACAATTCAAGCTTGACATCATCAAAATCTTTTGTCTTTTGAGCAATGATCTTTTCAAGATGAGTAACTTTTGATACAAAATCACAATTTTCTTTATCGAAGACATTTAATTTCCCCGTTGTTACCCTTTTTACTTCATCAGCGAAAGCATTCTCAAGATTATCAATTTTCATCAACAAATCAGAATTTTCTTTTGTTTGTTTTGCTAAAGTCTTTTCCAACTCAACAATCTTTATTTGAAAAACACATGTTTCTCTTTCAAAAAGATTCTTTTTCATCCCTGATTTATTTTCAAGTTCAGAAAAGGAATCAAATTGATTCTTTTTTAATAATTCAATCTTTGCATTCTCAAAATCTTTTGTCTGTTGAGCTATGATTTTTGTTCGAGATGAGTTATCTTTGACACAAAAACACGTTTTTCTTCTTCGAAAGCTGTCATTCTCTCCGTAGTTTCCCTTTTTAATTCAAAAGCAAAATCATATTCAAGATTATCAATTTTCATTGACAAATTGGAATTTTCTTTTGTTCGTTTTGCTAAAGCTTTTTCGAGCTCAATAATTTTCTCCCCCATATCTTTCGAATCCATTTTCTGATTTGTCAAAAAATAAGCACAAATGAAATCTCCAAACGAACCCAAAAATTTTCAACACAAACCCAAAAATTCAATCCAAAGTATCCAACACGAACCAAAAATTCAACTCAATTTTTTTTTAATCACTCTCGAAAAATCTATCCGCAAAAAAAAACCGTTGTCTAACAATTATACCAAAATTTAAACTTTTATAAAAAATCTCACACAAGCCACAATTAAAAGTGTGATCCAAAGATTGATCCAAAATTATTTTCAAAAATAAATATAGCCCAAAGCAATTTTTACTCGAACAATGAAAAACAACTATAAGTGAGGATCACTCAAAAATGAATATAGGCCAAAATCCAATATAATTTTTAGGTGAACACACAAATGTGGCCCAACTATGACTCTCAAACAATCATTCGGCCCAAATCACTCGACACAGATAAAACACTTCACACACATATATTACCCTAACAAACCCTAACTCTATCTCATATCAACACAAGTATACAAACGCCTCTTTTATTTCTTTCTATCACTCAGTCACACACCCAACACTCACAAACGCATCATACCCTAAAAAAATAATACACGCCTCCACTTCTTTTATTCACAAATCTTACACAAACGCAAACTTCTCTTTTTGATTCTCCTACAAACACTCGAACCACAAACACATACAAAAGATTAAAAAACCCACAACAGACAACATGAAGAACTCAAGATACACTGGTAAGATTTATTTCTTTTTGTTCTTGTGGGATTTCAGAAATCGACACCGAGAGAAATATGTAACATTCTTGTTATGTGTTCTCTTGAAGTATGTCGAAAATTGATTGAAGCAAAAGTCTTCAACAAGATCAATGATGAAATGGTTAATTTCGTGTGAAATGATCTTTAAAGATCACGAAAAATAAACCAAATCAGAGATCTTGATTCGATTGTTTCCTTTTGTCGATTTAGATTGTTAACTCAAAAGAGAAGAAAAAATTGACCACGCTTGTTCTTGATTTTTTTTAATGAGTTTCAAAAATGATGAAGCTTAAGTCTTCAACACTATTAATCTATGAAGAGATGTTCAAAATAAATCTTTATTGATTTATCAAGTCCTGAACGATTCTGAGGTCAAACCATCGATGGTTTCATTTTTATTCTTATTATTTTCTTTTTAAATCAAAACGAAGACAGTGGATATGAACATGTTTGTTCTTGTCTATCTTTTGATTTTTCGAAATAAAATTGAAGAAAAAAAAAAAAAATAAAATAAAAAAAAAATAAAACAAAAAATAAAAAAAAAAAAAAAGAATGCCGTTGAAAAACACATATCAACAGGGGGGAGGGGGGGATGCTATGATGAGTTTAACCATTTGGTGAAGTTGTTTGGGGGGGGGTCTTAGTAAAGATGCTATCACTTAGTTTGACGACAGCCAAGAGTGATAACAGAGATCTTGTGATGGGATTGGTTTCCGAAAATGGTTCCGTTGTCTGTGATATTCTTATTCCTAGTTGTGGGATATGTGATATACAATCTTATTCGTGGGTTTGGTTCGTGAATGAGTTGCTTTAAACGTCTGTGAGGGGAGGAATTGACAAGCAACAAATAGTTCTGAGATCTTGTTGAAAATTAGATTCTGAGTTTAATTTATGATCCGAGTTTGATTTATGATCCGAGTTTGATAGATCTATGATGATTTAACTTTTTTGTGTTAAAGATCCGAAATTGATTATTGATTATTATTGTTTCCAATCTCGATAAAACTGAATTTTGACCGGTCAACTAATTTTGAAAGTCAAAAGTCTTAAAAATCAGTTACACTACTGAGTTTGACCAGTCAAAGTTGTTGAAACAAACTTTTTACTGAATTTGATTTTTGTAACAACTTTTACTGATTTTGACTTAAAAAGCTGCTGATTATCAAAAATAAGCACAAATAAGCAGATTTTATACTAATCTTGCCAAGATTCTTACGATAAAACCGTAAGCAATCAATTCTCGGTTGCATAAAACACAACCGAAATTAGCTCAATAAGCATAAAATAAGCTCAAATAAGCCGATTTGACTATTTGACCAAAATAAAGCACGAAAATCAGCTGGAAATCAAAATAAGCACACGAAAAAATCAGAATAAGCACAGCAGATAAACCAGACCGAATAAACTCGAAATAAGCAGAAAATAAGCTCAAAATAAGCTGCTGGAATAAGCTGTCCGAATAAGCAATCCTAAACAACACTAAATCGCTCCTGCAGCTCTGATACCACTTGTGAGGTCTAAAAATCAGGATCAATAAGCAATAAAGTGTATAGTCTAGAGAGAGAAAGTAGAGAGAGAAAGAGGGAGGAGGAGGATTAGAGAAAAGATTAGAATGAGATTAAGAAACACCTAGAGACACTTAGAAACACACCTCACAAATGAGGTGGTGGAGGGGTATTTATACCCAATTACAATATGAGCATGGAGCCCTTGTCTTTTAGACTTTTACTATTTAGCCCCCTTGACTTTTAGACTTTTTCTATTTAGCTAAGTCTTGTGACTTTATTTTAGTCACGAGCCTTTCACTTACCCTATTACACAATATTATTATTCTATTTATTACAAGACTTCTATCTCAATAAGATCGTCACTTTTATCAATCCTAACATTTCTAAAGTCTACTTGAGGACAAGTAGGATTCAAGTGTGGGGATATTTGATGACATCAAATAACGTCACTTTATTATATCATTTATCCCATCTGTTTTGCCCACTTTTATATAATTATTGCATGACTTGGTACTTAATTGCTTTAAAGTTGATAAATGTAGTAATTCAGGAGTGTTTTGTGAAGACATGCTAAAAGGCATATAATTTGGAGCTAAAACAAAGACATTTAAAGATTGCTGATTTTTAACTACATACGTCGTATCCGAAAAAAGAGATACGGCGTATCAGCGCCAAGACTTCACAAGAAAGCGTGTTTGTCCAATTCCCCATACGGCGTATCAGACTGCTTCCATACGTCGTATCCATGAAGATAACTATTCGAAGATACAGTAATAAAAGTAAATTAGGAATGATATCACTGATTGGTTGAGAACGTAGCGCGCACTCCAAGGAATCCAGCCCTACACGCCGTATCGACTACCAGATACTGCGTATCGAGTCTTTTTTCAAACACTATAAATAGAAACTCAAAATGAGTTTTTCGGTATGCAATATCTTCATTCTATATACCATACTCATTAAAGACGAATTTAGAAGAAGAAGATCAGCCACCAAGGAGTCAAGCATTGAATCATGAATCCATAGAAGTACATCGAGGTAATTCTTACGTCTCATAAATTCGTTCGATTTTCAATTGTTTGATTACGCTTGTATTAATTAACAATGGGTTATGGGCTAATACCCCTCGGGTATTAGCCATCTTAATGAAAGTCAAATGTTTGGATTTTTTATAAAAAATTGATTTACTTAATTAATTGTTTGATTGTAAAATTATGTTTATCCCTCATACTTGCTTATGTGGTTTAAATATGCGACCTATCATTCACTGGGTCCTAAAAAAAAGTGGGAAAAAAAATTTTTTTTTACCTAAAAGTATCCTAGATACCGGGATAGCTCTCCATATCGTGTTTTATATTACTAGACCAATAGGATCACAAATAACGTTCTGTCTTTGTCTTTGAATTATGAGCTTAGTTGGATCGGTAGGTGACCCATATATGTTTTAGCAATCATGCTCTTAATTGACTGATAAAGATTTGAATAGTTGACTACCAGTATATAAAACACCATCAAACAATAAGTGGGTAAAGTCTCGTTGGGCTAGGGTTTTTAACACGATCTCCTAAGATAGATTATAATTAAACTAAAGGATGCTTTATGCGGATGCGTTAATTGTGACAGGATTAATCATGTCTAGGTCTTAGGATGATGTCCCGCCTAAGTCTTAAGAATGATATTCCGCTTCGAGATAAGTAAATCATTGAACTAAAACAAACAAACCAACATCGAACTGGATTTAATGTGGCTAATATAGTTTTTTATCATTTGGCTTGTATCGCTTTTCTATTTTCTGATTTTCTTCTTTTGTGTTTATTGTTTATTGAATTGATATTTGTCACCACCAAACATGTGCCAGTCTCTCAGGCTGAAAACCCCCCATATCATTAGGCAACGTATATAGCATAGGTTTAACCAGTAAATAGGCTAATTAAAATACTGATATAATATAGGATTAATGTTTCACTCTTAGTGTTCGACACCCTACTTACCGCGAAACTCCATCTTGACCAGGTACATTGCCCGTTAAAGTGTTGCTTTAGGTTTTTCGGCTAAATATAAATGTAAAACTTGATAATCAAATAATTGACCCTACACGACAGCACATCAGGCGTCCTAACCAACAAAAAACAGTGGTCTTATTTCGGCTTTAGTTTATTACATTATTATTATTTATTATTTTTTTATAGCCAAATTTTAAGTCCTGTGGTCTTTTAACTACCTAGACAACGGGAGCGAGCCGTCAAGAATCGGTAGCCTAGCTTCCCACAACACTGACAGAACCTCGATGTGTACCTTACTTTCACCAGAAAGAATCTCTACGAAGGGATTTAAACTAAGAATCGCAAAAACCAAAGTAACTTTATTTATTTAACAATTATATAACGTTTATTACGCTGGCAGGAGCAAAAAGCCACAATTAACCTCTATGAGCTCTAAAGATATCCAACTACTCCACGCTTAGCATCTAACTTATATCTAACTCTATCATTTTTCGTTCTTTGCAAAATTTTAAAGTTAAGCAAACGCTTAGTCTCGAAAGCTAAAGAGAAAGCTAGAGTGCAAAACTTGGTCAAGTCAAAATATCCCGAGTTCTACGGGCCTACTTATTCACATATCTAACAATAACTAAGAGATGTTTTTTTAACATAGAATAAAACAATATAAATGGGTTAAAACAGGGTTGCGAAGGACATCGACATGCACAGGTAGGATCAATTTCGATATAAATCCCCCCACACTTAGAATGGAACATTGGCCTCAATGTTTAAAAATATCAGGTTTTACCCCCACACTTAGGAACAAAAAAGGAAAATGCAAAAAATTCCAAGTGTGAAAGGGGAAACAACAACAATATATATATATATATATGATCGGGATTGAGAATTTCCCAAGATATAAACATGAAACTGATCGGAGACCGAGTGATTGGAAGATTGAAAACAAGCACGAAGGTCTTCAAGATCATAGGGAATCTTGCAAGCAAAAACAAAAAACCACGAAACACAACAAGGATAGAAGCACACCCCCACACTTAGGCTAAAAATACACCCCACTTATTCATTACTAATACTACTACTAAACTAATATACTATTATACTACTAAGAAAAATAGAAAGAGAAAGAGAAAGAGAACACGGGTTGCCTCCCGAGAAGCGCTTGTTTTTGTTCGAGTCTCTAGCTTGACTCTAGGGTTATTTCATTTTAGGTCCATGGTCAAATCCATCACCCGATGTGAGGTGAGGATGGTAATAGCAATACATCACCACCTTAGGTGAGTATGCAGCAGGTTCCCCCCGACTGTGTCAGGGAGAAAAAAGGATCAAATCTTTCCCCCTCCCTTAAGGAAAATTCCTTAGAATCGGGAAGTGGTGTGACTAGCAAAGTAGACTCATCAATAACTGAAGTCGACTCAAGGGGGTCCAGACTACTAATGTCCTCAAACTCCTCATCAAAAAGCGGATTATCATAACATAAGGTATAATCATGATTAAAGTCGAAGAGAGAGTTTGAGAAAGTCACATCAAATGATCTAGATATCGAATTAGAATGACCTAAGGGTTCATCAAACACCTTTAGGACTGGGACAGGGTCATCGGCTATTAAACGTTCTAGTTCTTCTATGTCCCTACTAGGATTGAAGTCATCTTCCCTATCTCCCGTTGAGAGGGTGTCTAAATGATCTCCTAAAGGTAAGTCGATATATACTATATCGTCTCCTAAAAGATCAGTACAAGGTAAAGGTGGATCAATAGGCATACTACACTCTAAATCAGTACTATCCAATGTCAACTCAAACTTCCTTAGGATTAGGACAAGACCGTCAACACTAGACTTTATGAATTCGTTAATTTCCCTTGCGGGAATAGTGCTAATAACCTCATCCCCCATTAAGAAGGTGTCTAAAGGCTCTATGGTAGCTAAAACAGGTGAGGTTGGTGTGTATGTAAGAGGCATAGGTATGATGGGAGCGGTATAATGATCACATAAACATTTCTCCTTGTCATAAGCCACCTCCATGTAATCGTCACTCCCCTCGGGTTCTTTTAGAACAACAGGGGAATTGGGCATTTGAGTTCTAAGAATTTCCTCCAAAATACGATTATTTTCCCTTGCTAAAAGCATAAAATGACTATGAGAATCTAAATCCTGAGGGGGCGACGGATCAATATGGTACTGTGGAGGTTGATCAAAACAAGGAAAGACATAATTGTTACCAGGATTAGGCTCATAGACAAGCTGGTGCCTAGTTTGACAATCAGAGCTATAATGGGGACCTCCACAGACCTCACAACAGTCAAACTGTTGTTGCTGATACGAAGAATAAAATGGAGGTTGGTCATCACTAAAACTTTGATTGTAGCAAGGACCTTGATCATAAATGGGTGTATTCCCTGCTTGACAATCAGAATTATAATGTGGACCTCCACAGAACTCACAACAGTCGAACTGTTGTGGCTGACTCAGAGAATAGAATGGAGGTTGGTGATAACCAAAATCTTGATTGTAACAGGGACCCTGATCATAGTTGGGTGTGTTCCCTGTTTGAAAATCAAAGCCCGGGTGAGGGCTTCCTCCACAATACTCACACGAGTATGTCTCAATCAGGTGTTGTGGGGGTGGGTTAAAGAAATTAGGTGTTTCTTTGTAGGAATAAGGGTTTTAGTCATAGACAAACCCGTTTCCTGTACCTACAACTCTACACCCGAGACAATTTCCACCATTTCAGGGACCCTCACAACATGAGCAATGATATTGGCCAGATAATATTTGTCTTTTAGTTTGATTCAAAACTCGAGAAAGTTTTGCCAGTTGCTCATTTAAAGCTTCCCCGTCAGACATAGCAAATAAAAAATTAAACGGCAGAAGAAGATGAGAGAAAAAGAATTAAACGATTAGAAGATAAAGAAGAATATTTTTATTTTGGATTTTTATAAAGAAAATAAAAGAAAAATATTTAATATATATATATATATATATATATATATATATATATATATATATATATATATATATATATATATATATATATATATATAAGAGAAAATAAAATAGAATTGGAAAATATTTTTGGATTTTTATATAGAAAATAGAATAAAATAAAATAAAATAAAAATATTTTTGGTATTTTTAAAAATTTTATATACAAGAAAATAAAATAGAAATAGAAAATATATTTTATTTATTTTTTTTATAAGTACGAAATTAAACTTTCAAAAGAGAAAGTATCTTCAAGGCATTAACTTCAAACACCACGTGTAGATCGTACACCTCTCCCTAGCAACGGCGCCATTTTGATTCGTCGATAACGACTAGTCGAGTAATATAATATATAGTAATCACGTCGGATGAAAATTACTTTAGGAAAAGTAATAGTTTATCCTCCGGATGTTGTGTCCCAACGAGAGATGAATTTGAAATTCACGAAAGCGTTTTGTTTGATGCTTGAATAACAAATATTTTGGTTTTTGGTTTTAAACTAAAAATTTAATAAAAATAAACTATAGAAAACTAGAAACAATTAGCAAACAAATAAACGAAGAACGATATATAATAAAAGATATGCTTGCTAAGTGAATTGATTAGATCCTTAAGTGTGAATTAAATATACAATTAAGTCCTTATCGATGAATCAATATCTTTCTAACAAATTATCTTCTCACAACGTTGGCTTATATTGAAAACAACTTTTATTAAGATATCGATTACTAAATTAATGCCTAATTATTCTTACGGCTTTTGCCCGCTCGAATAACCAAAACAATAATCTAAGTAATATAAAAATCACTAATCAATATTTTCTCTTTTTTATTAATCACACTTAATTCACTAAATAATTTATCACTTATAAGCATATATAAAATATACTCACCAAGCATATTAATCAACAAATAAGCAAACATAATCATCATAAGCTAAATAAATCTAAACTACTAAAATTGAAAAGAGATGGGGGATAAAACCGAATGATGAACTCGAATGAAAAACCACCTAATCTAATAAACTTATTTCTAAAGCTTAAAAGTTGATTAATACTTAAATAACTAATTAGCTAGTAAATGTATGAACTTTATTCACTAATTAGCTAGATAAATACTTAAAAAGCTTAAAACTTTATCTAAGAAATAAGCTTAAAAGACCCTTAAGCTCCACGCCAAAGAGGAAGAATGAGTTTTCATCAACAATAAGACAAGCAAAAGGTTAGGACAAATAAGCTATAAGCTAAGAGCTTAAATTCCAAAATATGAAGTATTTTGAAATAGAAAAGCTAAAAGCTAAGAGATCTACACAAATAAGCTATTTTTAAAACACTAGATCTATTTTTAAAAATCTAAATCTAATAAGCTAATAAGCTATCAAAATAATCTAATCAAATAAGCCCTTAATAAGCTTATTCGAAAGCTATATGAGAAGTAGATCCGAAAATAAGCCAAGTGCTTATTTTGAAAATATATAAGCTTAAAATCAATTCAAATAAGCTTTAGAAGCTTAGTTGATTAAGAGATAATAAGCTATTAAGCAATAAGCCCAAAGTAAGCTTAAAAAGAAAAGAAAAGAAAATAGAGGATTAGAAAAAGAATAAGCTCAAGTCACTTCCATCACAAACATCTTCATTAATAAGCTAAAAAGAGTTGATTACAATAAGCTAGATAAGTTATAAAAGCTTTTACAATAATCCCAAAATAAGCTACACTATTCTACTCCTACTCCTAAATCTACACTACACTATTTTTTTGATCTAAAAACTAATGCCCCAAGACTGATCTGCGTGTTCTTTAAATAACCAAAAGTGTGGGGGTAAAATCGTCATATCAAGTAGCCAATCAATGAGAGTCCAAGAATGAGGGGTAAAATAGTCCATTAACACTGGATGATTGCTTCATAATGAATCCAATCATTGGCTCCAGAAACTTCCTAATATCCGCCTCTTTTGCCAGCTAATTTCATAATGGATCTCCAATGAAAAATGGGCACGTAGCCTTTCATTTGCGTTAAACAAACGCACAAAAATTCATCCCCGCAATCCTTGTACCTCCTTTTTATTTACAACACTAAAATGAGAATAAATGGTGGGACACGTGTAAGCCAACGGTTGGGTGAAAATGATATAGTGGGGTGAGAGTGGGGGGCCACGCGCCCTTATTGATTTAATTTTGGAGAGTTAAGCTCACATGCCAAGTTCATTTCATAAGTTGATATCTCAAGATTTTGTTCATGGCCCGATTCATATTCCACAGCTGGGCCCAAATTTTCAATTGAGTGTTGGGCCGATTCATAACTTGATGGGCTAAACTTCCAACTGGGCTGAGTGTTTTCAAATCTGGGCCAAGCTTGTTGTTAAATTTGAGCTTCTAATTCGTATGGGTCGGTCTGACCCATATAAATGGTGTCGGGCCGACCCAATAAAAGATGAAGGCACCGTCGGACTCGTAATCACGTGCTCTTTCCAATGGCATGCTCGGGAAATATTAACGACTTCGTCTTGATCTCGAAAAATGCGTAAACGTCTTTAAATCTTAACCGAAAGTCTCTGTTTTTGCTTCGTTTTTAATCCTTTGTACCTGCAAGACATAACAACACAAAACAAATATATTTGCAATATAATTAAGGATATTTTATTGTTATTAGTCCATTTTTTAGTGTTTTCCGGGGTATAAATGATGTGTGTTTTAGCACACATCATGGTTAAAAGCACACCTAAAGTCGTATTTAGGGTTTGGTATTTATAGACTCTGAAAATTGGTCGATACGACGTATTAGAACTCAATACGGTGTATCAGGGTTGCTTGGCGTGGGCTCCACGGATAAAATATTCTAGAATTTTCTTGAGCTGGTTTGGATACGGCGTATCCGACTTCTTGGATACGGCGTATTGAGCTCCTCCTGTTCGGTGTATTGGGGTTTTTGGGTACGGCGTATTGTATAACAACCCACAATTTTCATAAATGTAAATATCTATCTATTAAGTTAGATGATGTACAATCTATCAGTTATATATGAACTCACCTTTTTCAGGGAAATTTTTCGCTTTATTACATTACATTACTTTGCCAATAATCTTTAATATGCAATATACCCCTGCATAACTCAAGTTAACGGACATCCAGACAACCTACGTATGGCAATCCTATCCCTCATATATGTCAATCAAACATCTATAACAATCAAGTCTGATATCATAATATCATTATTACGAAGTACAATATTCCTAAAAGATACCATTTGCAACATCATATCAAAATGGGCTTTAAACCATTATCGGATGCCCTAAACCCTAACCTCATGAAAAGGTTAACACCTAAAGTGAATGCATAAGCTACTAAATCATATGTACAAGAATATAATATCTCATTTGAAATATAAAATCTCTTCAAGTCAAAGTACAAATCTCCAAAAACTCAATGTACAAGTCATTAAGCATGATCTCTAAAATAGCCGTTTTACCTCCGTTTTCATTCTAATTTATTCACCACCACTTAAGCAAGTTACTATACTCATTTTATAATATTTAATTCCTAATTATCCCATTAATAAGCTTTCATACATCTTTTTACATTCAAATCCCTAATTCAAAACCCTAAACCCTAAAACCGAGCTAGTTTCTAAACCATGAACCTGTTGTCTTCTTTGGCTTTTTATCCATTGTAAACCCAAACTAACATACTCAAATAAGTTGTAAACGATAATTTTACAATCATATCACCATCAATCCTATTCAATCATTATTTCATCATTACTTCATCAATTTCCTTCACTTTGTACTAAAATCAAATCCTAGAAAACCCTAAATGAACCTAATTGTGTGTTTATTTAACCCGAGTTACCAACCCCTCGTTTAAAACCATTCTAATCCCAAATAACCAACTACCAAGGGCCATTTGTAAACACATAAAGTGAGTTTAAAAAAAATTATACATCACTTAAATTGGCAATGTACAAGAAATCAAAAGCCGAGAAAAACCTGAACGAAATATAGAAAAACACAATTGTGCCCTAAGAATGTGACTTTGACTCCTTGTTTCTAAATTTCAAAACCATTTTAACTTAAAACAATGACCAAAATTCATTGATAATACATTATATAAAGACCAAGGCTTATGAATTGCCATCATTCCCTAATCAAGAGTAATGCAAAGTATATCCAAGCAAGTCAAGAAAACCCTAAAACAGGCCCTAATTAAACCCCGTCTCCACCCTTTTCTCTATCAATTCGAATCTATGCCCGTTTTAACCCAAACTAAATGGTTCTAATTTTATCTAATTACTTTAATACCAAGACATTAACAACCTATTCCATACTTATCCTTAAACATTATAAACACAATAACCTTGGGAAAGACCTCTTGAAAACATGTCGAGCCTAAAATCTGACCCGCACCCTCTTGTAACTACATTTTAAACCAATTTAAAATGCTACCATATGAAAAATGTGACCACCCAAGAACTCTTCTAGAAACCTTCAAGCAGCTTATGCACCTACTTAGACCAATCCTTGGTCAAAATTAAGAGCACATGGCCTCTCCTTTGTTCTCTTCAGCCGCGGCATACACCAAACACAAACACCTCATCAAAGCTACTTCATAGACCTCCACCATTGATTTCCTAGCTTCTTTCCCCCCCTCCACATCCCTAACTAGACCCTCTATGCTGTCAAAACCAGATCATAAGCTTTTCTTACTCCTTGCTACTTCAAATGGGTATAAATAGGAGGACTTTTATGTTTTCATTTTCTTCATTCCCCCACTTCCTCCTCAATAACCCTTCAAAGTAGCAACTCTCCTAGCTCAATAAAAATTCTAAATAGATCTTAAGAAGTCCTCAAGTAACAGAAAAAGCAAAATAAACCAAGAAACGAAGCCCGATCGAGTCGTTACTCTAGCCGTACGAAGCCGAAAGTCCCGATTCTGACCCGTTTCCAAGCTATAAGCCCCAAACCCCATTTGTGCGTCGTCCTAAGCTGTATATTCTGCTCATGTAACATCATAATGTTCATATGTTCTTGCTAAAATCATAATAAAAGCTTGGAAACCTCAAAAACCTTAAGTGGTTATGCCTATTTTGATCTAAAACCGTACACCCTAAAACCCCTAATTTCATGTTTTTTACTAAAGCTATGAGTTAAAACGTTGTTGATATATGCTTAAATGTATAGGTTAAATTACCCGGTGATTTTGCCAAATAAAAAAAGTCCAAGAAAATGCCAAAAGATAGAAAATAATTGTCTTTTGTGTCAATAGTGGCAGGAAAGGGATTAAAAAAGACAAAAAGAAAATTGTCAAAAACGATCAAAAAAAACCCGACAAGGAACTAAAGAGACCAAGAAACAAAAAGAGTGAACGAAAAAGCCAAAGATTCAAAGAGCCGGGATCAACCCGAGCACAATCAAGAATGAAAGTCAAAAAAGTTCATAATAATTGCAGCCAGGGACCAAAATTATCCAATTATGACAAGTTCTTAAAGTTTCAAAGGCTATTTTAGAAGATTGAAGTTCAAGGACTGAAATTGCAAAATGAGGAAAGTGAATTATTAAAGAAAAGAAAGAACAAAGCAAAGCCAAGGACTGAATATGTCAATTCCAAACTTCGTTTATAACTACATGTGGGCGGAGGCAAAGACGGGGACCAATTGTGTCAATCCTCCAAACATTCAAACAAATAGCCCCGCTTATATCGCAGCCCCTAACTAACCTAACAAACTTTCCCGCCTTTTTCCACCACAAACCCAACTTCGCCAATTCCACACCCCGCTCCCTTTCTCTTCTCTACCTTATATAATCCCTTCTTCCACATCTCCCAGCACACGTGGCAACACCTAATTGGTGCGAACACCTCATCAAGAGGATCAAACGGCCAAAAACAAGCTAAATATGATCTACGGTTGTGATTAAATGGAAGCTTCACGAATTCTTCACTCTCCTTCTCCCATCCTCTATAAATAGAAGAGAAATAGTTCATTTTAGGGAGTTTTTTGAGTTTTTGTTTTTCAGTTTTTATTTTTTTTACCTTTTACGCATTTTTTTTAAGCATTTTTTAAATTCAGCACTTGTACCTTTGCTCTTTTAGCTTGTACTTTACGAATTTGAGGAATATAACTAAGTTTTCAAGTTTCCTTAAGCTTTGATTTTCATTTTAAGCCAATTTCATTCATTAAGCTCTTTATAAGCTCTTTTGAGCTTATTCATGTTAATAAGCTCAAATTTGTTTAAAATTCTGTTTTAAGTAACTTCAGTTACTAAGCTAGCTCATTGTACATCAATCATGATCAAGTGAGTGCATTCAATTCAGTTCTGGAAGCTACAAGGCACAATAAGCTAAAGTCAAGCTTATTGAGGTTTAGAGGCATTGGTGCCACATAGGAGCTGTTTTGAGCTTGTAGATATCAGAAATTGCTCAAACTCAAGTTTAATTCAGGTTCCAACATTTACTTTTCAAAAAAAATTCAAATCTGTGTTGAGTAAGTTTACTTTTCTTCAAAATTTTAGCATAAATCTTAAACTTTTGAAGTTTATCATTAATTCTGAATTTTAGTGTTTAAACCTGCTTCATACTTCATAATTGATTGAGTTTGTTTAGTAAGTTTGCTTGTTAACAATCTGTTCTCATTTTCTAGTTCTTAAAGTTGTTTTCTAGACTATAAAGGAGTGTTTGGTTTGAACTGGTTTTGACTTTTAAAGTCAAGGACATTTTGTTAAATCCTTCTATATAGTTGAGTTTAACATAGATATGTAGTTTAAAAAAGAATTTAAAAGTTAGTTTGGAGATTTACAAAGTTTAAGGCTTAAATACTCCTTATTTGCACCAGGGGATTTTGACAGCAAGAAGGTTTTGGATTTGAATAAACCTTAGCATGATAGTGTTCAATTTTAGCTAGTGTAAGTTTAGATATATGTAGGAAGTGAGTTTAAAGAAGTTTTTCTTACCTTAGGAATCTAAGCTTGCATTTTAGAATCTGTCAATTGCATCAGTACAAACTAAGCTTTGAACATGAGCTTTGTATTTTCAGTTAACAAATTTCTTATGAAAATTGTTCACTTGTAGCTGTTAATTTTCTAGATACCTTTAGTACTCATCTTAAGCATCACATAGCTTCTCTTGCTTTTAAATTTCATCAAGAAATAAGCCTGGAATAAGCCAAAACATTTTTAGCTTTTTAAATCATAACTTTCTGTAACAGCAACTATCAGCTTATTTCCTAGCTTATGTAGTGGATAAAAGTGCAAAGTGCTTTTGTTAATGTTGTTAGGAATAAGCTAAACTACAACTTTGTAGTTTTGAGTTTTTGCTGATTCTCAAATTTTAATAAGCCAAAAATAAGCATAAGCGTAGGGTCTATTTGGTACTTTTCTTAAATTTCAGGGTTATTCGTTTTAACTAAGGTGTAAATTTTCTGTAGTTCACCCGCCTACCCTGTTCTTTCCTTTATTACCATTTCTACCCTGTCTTTTATAAGAAATAAAAAGAATTAATATTTTAGTTTATAGTTTTATTAAATTTAGGTTAAAGTTTTAATCAATCAAATTAGGGTTTAATTAGCTTTTAAAATTTAGGGCTTTTCAATCCAGTAGATTTCTGCACCTTTGTAGTTTTTAAAAACCATTTTTCTATATTTTTCTCATTTAATTTGTATTTTCTAGGAATTTAAATAGATTTTAGTGATCACTTTTTCTTATAAAATTCATAAAAAATAGAAAAATAGTTGAAAAATTCTAATTCTTTTTGCATTAATTTTCATTTTAAATCTAGTATTTTTGAAAAATAAAAGAAAAATTTTAGTGTTAATTTTTAGAAAAAGTTTATTTTTGATAAATCATTAAATCTTAGAAAAATCATAAAAAATTCAAAAATACATAAAAAATTCTAAAT
>BQNB010016836.1:0-70983 GCA_026074375.1 Tanacetum coccineum | reverse complement strand
TTGTATAACTGTATGGGCTATAAATCTTTGTATTTTGAACAAGTGGACAAGTGAAGCTTCGGCTTATGTAACAAATACTTTGTTGAATCTAATGTATCAGTTTTAAACGACTTTTTGGTCGTTCTATATACATCTTGTGTTATTGATCTATAAAGTAACACGTCCCGGACCCTTATTCCGCTGCAACCCAATTTGCGGGTGTTACAATTTCTGGTTTTGACCGTTTTCTACAATGAACAGAATGATGAGTGAGTGACTTAGTGACCATCCAGTTATTGTTTCACGAGTGTGGTTGTATAATCATACTTTTTCAAACATCTTTGAAAAACTTGTCATTTTGGAAATTTTATCTCCATTCTTATATCAAAAAGTTGTACTTGTGTGTCAAACAGTGGTACTCTTTTACTGAAAGGTTTTTTGTAAGAATTTAAAGTTATACTCTTTGATTTCTTAAAACATCAATGGTTGTCACTACACGTGTTTTCTGCCAAATTGGTATTTTTCAAAATCAGAGTATATCTTTATTATTCTTGAAAGAGTATCATTTCACAAATGCTTTTTGGTGAGGAAACTCAAAATAAAAAGAGAGATAAAATCCATACGTAAAAAAAGCAAATCCAAGTATGCTCAAAAAAGAAATGTCAGAGCATACAAAATGAGATTAAATGAATAAGACAATAAAGCGTATGGCATGTGCCCGAAAAAAGCAAGAATTGGCACATGAGAAAGAAAATGATCAGAATATGCTCAAAAAAGAATTGTCATAGCATATAAAAACAGACATAGTGGAAAGAGACAAAAAATGTTATATAAATGTGTATTTCATAACCTTATCTCATTTCCCTAATCACTTTAAGTCATCATACATTACTCATCATGGCTCAACAAATCATTCCAACTGCTCAACTCATCGCCAAATTTCAAGGCATTAGGAGATGTAATAACTATGTTGTACTACAAACATCCCATGCTCACCAGAATGCAAGATTGTAGGACAGATTATACTTAATCATCCTTTGAGCTATGCTCTCACTGCAATTGCAGATATTCCAGCTGTGTACTTATAACAGTTCTGGAAGACAGTCAACAAGGTTCCAGATACCAAAGACACTATCAAGTTCAAGCTAAATAGTCAGGAGATTATTTACACCATGGATATGTTTTGATCTACTCTTCAATTGCTAGTGGAAACTCCTGAAAATCCATTCATTGCACTAGCAACTATAAGAGTTATTGAATCATTTATGCAGAATGTTGGCTATCAAGGAATTGTTGATAGAGTAAGTGCTTTCTACACAAAGTTTCTTGCTTAACCGTGGCAGGCCATGTTCAAGGTGTTCAATTATTTCTTTACTACTCGAACATATGGGCATGATCAAACAAAGATCAACATACTTTAGCTCTTTCATGTTGTGGTCAACCGAGTTCATGTTGACTATGCTGCTCTTCTATGGTGGGATTTCCTTAACCATGTACTGTAGAAAAAGGATGTGATCCGATATCCTCACTTCACAAAGCTTATAATTGCTGATTTGATGAAGAAGTTTCCATCTATTCCTCAACGACTTGAAGAGGATTATCATTCAATCAAGGATGATATTACGTTAGTGAGTGTATACTCAACAGGGAATGTGCTATTTTGAGGGATGCTGATTCCGGATGCATTCTTAACTGATGAAATCCGTGCCACTGATGATTATGCGGAGTATGAGACGGTGTTTGTGAAGGTAGTTGTTCCAACAATTCAACCACAACCGGTTGTATCTACCCAAGGAACGCATAGGACTACACCTATCACCCATAGGTCACCTACCCTTACTGCTACTAGTCCTTAGAAGAAGAAGAGGAAGCAAATTGTTGGGAAACAAGTTCACTAAGAAAATCGCTCAAAGTTACCATCAGACAAAAGAAGCAAAGTACAACTACAATTCCACCTCTAGATGATGATCAGGAAAGGGATGATATGGTTGAGGCAACCCTTCTAAGTCTCACTTTACACAAAACCGCTCTAGCTGCTGAAGCTCAAGAGAATGTTGCTAAAGTGCAAGAGAAACTGGAGGATGAGGAAATAGAAAAGATGGTCAAATGTGAAGAAGATGAAGAGTCGTATGCAAGTGAGTTTGTTGATTCTATGCTTAATGATGACAATGATGATTCCGGTACTAGGATCGATCCTATGAGTCATAAGGAACATCCGAAAAATGTTGATGATGATGATGAGATTGAGAAGGAGAAGAAAGATGATAAGATGATAATAAAAAGGCAAATGTGAGAAGAAGGATGAGACGGGTAGTATGGAGACTAGGAAAGAAAAGATGTAGACACCAATTCCCTCACCTACTAGATCTCCTAGGAAAAAGTTATCTTCGGATAAGACTTTTTCTCAGGAATTGACGGACACTGTATCACCCTCTAATGCTAAAACATCCAAAGTTTAACACAAGATAAGATGTATTTCCAGTAAGTATAGCCACATTCTAGTAATTATTTACAGGATGTGCAGACGTTAGGGTTACATGATTCAGCGCATGAAAAAGAAATATGTAACTGGTCGTGAGTTCTTGAAAGTACATGGAAAGGTCAACAATGTACTTCATGAAATCATACCACAGATTGCAGAAAAAGCTACCAATGATTTTATTAAAGGTAACCTGAAAAGAGTTGTGGTTGATACAATTATTCAATAACGTAATGCATTACAAGCTGAGGTACCTGCTCTTGTTTCAAAAGAGTTTGCTAATCAGGCACCCCAGATTATTGAAGAGCTTTTCAAGAATTATGTATCAAACAATGTTATTCAAGTCCATCCGACCACTAGCACGTCCACCTCTACAAAATCATTTGTTGATCTTCAACAATAATTGTATTTGAAGATGAAGTATAATCTTCAAGATCAAGCAACTAATCCAACATTGTCGAATGTTCTTAAACGAAAGTTTGAAAAGTATTATACCCCAACTACATCTTGTAGGCATGATGCTTTCCGCCCACACCATCATGATGAACATCAGGAAGATCATGCTCCTTCTGAGGGGGAGAAGAAGGCGAAAAGACACAAGACATCAAAGAGTTTAAAGAGTTCAAAGTCTACAAGACGTTCTTCATCAAAGCAACCAGCAAGTACTTATGTTTTTGAATGTCAACATCAACAACAAGATTAGGATGCTTGGATTGAACCACAAGTTATGGATGGAGATGAGGTAATTCTTGAAGATACAACTCTTGAGCTGATTGATGAATTTCAAAATGTTGACAAATACATTCCAACTATCTATGATTACGCAAGAATGATGGATACACTAAATGCTGTGATGAGTAATCAGTTCAAAGATGCTGAAGAGTATGCTTATCATCTAGAACAAACAAAGAATTACATGGAAAATCAGATAGCTTGGAAAATTAGACAAGTGGATATCAAATGATCAAAGCCATATGCTCAAGTGTTCTTTAGTCCACAAAGGAATCCGAATGGACCTCTAAGGTATCTATACAACAAGGATTTATTTTTCTTAAAGCATGGAAATACTGAGGAGAGAAGTTATATTCTTTCACTCTACAAGATGTAACACCCCCGAAAATCAGGACAACGCAGCGGAATGGTAACATTGGGGTGCTACTTCAGGGCACAAAACACAAGTCACGGAAAACGACCTCAAAAGAGACGTTTTATAAAATGTCACATTCAATTTAATAAAAATGTCAGAGTTACACAGGTTCCATTTATAATGTATTAGAAAACATTGTCAAAACGGTTGTCAAATAGTACTCAAGTTATTAAGCCTTCAACAATATATATATATCCGCGCGACACGAATGCTCCCAATGCTCCACTAGCAAAATAGTAACCTGAAAATACATGCTAAAACGTCAACAATAATGTTGGTGAATTCATAGGTTTAAGTGAAAAGCAATATTGAAATAATTTAAGAAATATTTCAAAAGAAAAGTAGCGTTACAACATTTAAAAGTGTTATTTCCGAAATCCATCCGAAATCCAAGTAGTGATTCAGTAAATCAAGAAGTATTTAAAAGTGGACCACAAGATCGAAGTAATGGTGGACTAAGTACATATTCCGAAGTCCAAAACAAGTAATGTAGACAAGAGAAACACATTCATCAAGTCTAAGTATATATTATTGCACTAAGCTCATGACACCGAAAAGGCCTTAGCGTACTTAAATAAATAGATTTGGAATGCCCCACCCCCAAAAGTAATATAGGATGCTTGCCAACACCAGTAGCAACAGGAGAGAATCTCGGTTAACAGTTATCTCATGTTCAAAAGCTCAAGAGTACATGGCAAAAGGATGCCAGGTCTTTTTGGCACAAATATCCGCCAAGAAAGAGGAGGACAAGTCAGAAGGAAAACAAATAAAAGACGTACCAATCGTTCGAGATTTTCCTAAGGTATTTCCCGAGGACTTGCCAGGTCTTCCTCCGGCTCGACCAGTGGAATTCCAAATCGACTTAATTCCAGGAGCCGTGCCTGTAGCTCGAGAACCGTATCGATTGGCTCCATCCGAAATAAAGGAATTATCGGAACAATTACAAGAGCTTTCCGACAAAGGATTCATAAGGCCTAGTTCCTCACCTTAGGGAGCCCCGATCCTGTTTGTCAAAAAGAAGGATGGGTCATTCAGAATGTGCATTGACTACCGAGAGCTGAATAAGCTGACAGTAAAGAATCGTTATCCACTCCCAAGGATTGAAGATTTGTTTGATCAACTTCAAGGATCCAGTATTTATTCGAAGATAGATCTGAGATCAGGATATCACCAGCTTAGAGTACAAGAGCAAGACATTCCAAAGACGGCATTCCAAACTCAGTATGGCCATTATGAGTTCCAAGTTATGCCATTCGGACTGACAAACGCACCTGCGGTATTCATGGACCTTATGAACCGAGTATGCAAGCCTTACTTGGATAAGTTCGTAATTGTCTTCATTGATGACATACTTATTTATTCAAAGGACGAGAAAGAGCATGAAGAACATCTCAGGGCCATTTTGGATTTGCTTAAGAAAGAGAAGTTATATGCAAAATTTTCAAAATGTGAATTTAGGTTCCGAAGGTACAATTTCTCGGACATATCATTGATAGTAGAGGCATACATGTGGGTCCAGCCAAGATAGAATCTATCAAAGATTGGGCGTCTCCTAAGACACCAACGAAGATCCGCCAATTTTTAGGTCTTGCTGGTTATTATCGAAGGTTCATCGAAGGATTTTCGAAGATTGCTAAATCAATGATGAAACTTACTCAGATAGGAATCAAGTTTGACTGGGGAGAAAAAGAAGAAAACGCTTTTCAGTTAATAAAGCAGAAGTTGCGCAATGCGCCAATTTTGGCTTTACCTGAAGGAAGCAAAGACTTTGTGGTCTACTGTAATGCGTTACACAAGGGTTTAGGTGCTGTATTGATCCAGAGAGAGAAGGTGATTGCTTATGCTTCTCGACAACTAAAACTTTACGAGAAGAACTACACCACTCATGATTTAGAACTTGGATCGGTGGTATTTGCTCTAAAAATATAGAGACACTATCTTTACGGAACTAGATGCAAAACCGGTGTTTAACCGAAACATAAAAGCCTGCAACACATTCTCGATCAAAGGAGCTTAACATTAAGACACAAACGCCGTTGCTAGAATTACTAGTGACTACGATGTAATATTCGTTATCATCCCGGGAAAGCAAACGTAGTGGCCGATGCATTGAGTCGTAAGGAAACGATTAAGCCATTGCGGTTCGTAGCCTTAGTGTATGACAATTGGCTTGTATCTCCCCAAAAGAATATTAGGAATCTCAGATCGAAGCCCAGAAACCATGAATCCTCGTGAATGAAAACGTAAGCGGTATAATCGCGAAAAGGAATATACACAAGTAAAGATTGGAAACTGGCTTCCGATGGAACATCCTGGTATTACACGGCAGGAGTTGGATACCTTGCTATGGAGACTTAAGATCCGTGATTATCCATGAATCCCACAAGTAGAAATATTCTATCCATCTATGTTCCGAAAAGATGTACCAAGATGTGAAGAAATTATATTGGTGGCCAAACATGAAGGCTGACATTGCCAACGGAGTTTTTATTGTTTAGCCCAAATGCCTGACATGTTGCAAGGGACCCAAGGCTAACATCAAAGGACATCGGGATTGCTACATACAACCTGAGATACCCGTAATGGAAAGTTGGGATAATATCACGATGGATTTTATCACCAAGCCCTAAGACATCCAAGGTTTTGACAAAGAGGCCCAGCAACTAGTTGATTGTGAATCGAACTTAGCCCAAAATCTGACTTGCTCACTTCCTGCCAATAAGGGAGAATGATCTATTGGACAAATTGACAAGGTTGTACTTGAACAGGATAGTGGCAAGACACGGGATACCTGCCTCAATTATCTGTGATCGTGATGGAAGATTTACTTCAAATTTCTGGAGATCATTTCAGAAAGCTTTGGGTACAGATATTAGTATGAGCACTGCGTATCATCCAGAAACTGACGGCCAGAGCGAGAGAACCATTCAAACTCTCGAGGACATGCTACGTGCTTGCGTGATCGATTTTGGCAAAGGCTGGGTTAAACATTTGCCATTGGCCGAGTTTTCATACAACAACAGTTATCACGCTAGCATAAAGGCCGCCCCTTATGAGGCACTGTATGGTCGAAAATGTCGATCACCGGTGTGCTGGGCCGAGGTTGGGGAAGCCCAACTGACTGGTCCGGAATTAATCCAAGAAACAACGGAAAAGATCGTCCTGATCAAGCAAAGGATGCAAGCTGCTCAGGATCGACAAAAGAGCTATGCCGATCGGAAGCGAAAGCCGATGGAGTTCGAGGTTGGGGATAGGGTTATGCTCAAGGTCTCACCTTGGAAAGGGGTCGTACGGTTCGGTAAGCGGGGCAAGCTGAACCCGAGATATGTTGGACCTTTCAGGGTGTTAGCCAAAGTTGGGAAAGTTGCCTACAGGCTGGAACTTCCTCAAGAGTTGAGCAGAGTTCACCATACTTTCCATGTGTCTAATCTGAAGAAATGTTACGCTGACGAACCTTTAGTCATGCCGTTAGAAGGAATTCATGTTGACGATAAGCTCCAGTTTGTGGAAGAGCCCGTTGAAATCATGGAACGGGAGATCAAACGATTGAAGCGAAGCCGGATACCATTGGTTAAGGTTCGCTGGAACTCTAGGCGGGGCCCTGAGTTCACCTGGGAACGTGAAGATTCGTTCAAACAAAAATACCCACAACTCTTCACAAACCGGACTTCGTCATCCACTACGAGGTCTTAAGCTTTGAGGACAAAGCTCTTTTAACGGGTGGAGACTGTAACATTTCTCAATTTCAGGTCATTTTACGACTCCTATTAAATTGTCACTATTTATTTTGATCCGATACGCGTTTACTTTTAATTTTGCTTTAGAGCTAAATCGCGTAGACTAGAAATAACCATTTAATGTAAACGGCCATCAAATAAATTAAGGTCCACATCCACCAAGTAATAAATAATTATTAAGAAGATAATTATTAACTTTGCGTGTTTTATTTTTATTGGTCACGTAAAAGGGTTACGTTTCGCAATAAAATACATTTGGACATACCCCGGAAATACCTAGACTTACCTAGACTCAAACCAATACCCACTTTGAAACCTTAAACACAAAAATTAAATCAATTTTGTATATGTGACCCACTAAGGGCCGGTTACACACACAAACACACCTAGAAAATCTCCTAATGATCCTCACAAGTACTTGTACATCTCCTAGTTAATTAATATGTGTCCTAATTGTCTCCACTAACCCATTACACATTGGATAATAACCAATGAACCCTCCCTTGCCCCTTTAGGTCACGGCAACATGCATGTATTAGTACAAATCCTTAAGATTTCTAGTATCTAACCAAATCTTGTACAAATATACTCTAATTAAGACATGTACTTGAGTGGTTTAACAAAACAAGGTGTAGTTAACTAGAAACTTCAAAAACCACCTCCTAAGGCACGATTTTGGTTCGGTTTGGGTTGTTTGTGAAACTAGGAGAGTTAACTAGCTCTTTGGCTATAAATATACACTCACACTTAACACTTAACACTCTTACAACTCACACTCACTCAAACCATAATCATATATACTCTCTTCCCTTAGTTCGAGTTTCAAACCGCAAACAAACACCTCCCTTGATCTCATTCGAACCCACAAACATTCCTAGTTGTCATACAAGTTTATAAAGGAGTTTACACGAGCTAGGGTTGGGCATTTACAAAGTATTGAAGCTTAGGATTTGGTTATTGATCGCGTTTTACACACGTGGATTGCCACATTACTCGCATACACTCAAACAAGGCGCTAGGACCTTTGTAAGTCACATTCAAACTCATGACAATCGTATTATGTGTATTCTTTTCGTAATGACTAGCTTATGGGTCAAATGTATGTATGTATAGCACACTAGCTTGAGAACACGCATGATAAATGAATTAAGGACGCATGATGCGTATTATGAATACACTTAACAACTAGTGTGGTGGTAAAACTATAAAGGAAACGAGTAACGTGTTTAGTAACAAATAAGGTTTTGAAAACCATCCATTATGAGAAAAACCATACGTAAACTCTTAAGGAAAAAATATAACACCCTGTGTTTATTCAGTCTTTTGACGACGTGATAACTATGCTATTATTTTAGTATTGTACGCGTATGCTTGTAATTTCATGAATTAAGTTTAAATCGCGTAAGGGCTAAAAAATAGCGTTCAAATGTAAACGGGCATGCAACAATTAAAAGTTTACATTAACCAAGGGTTAAATAATTATTTGAGATAAATAAATAACATTGTTATTCTATTTTTACGGAATTATGTAAATTTATACGTTTGGCGATATTGCTTTTTAGGCACGCCCGGAGAAACCACCAAACTTTTCTACACTTCAACAAATACCCACTTTTATACCCAATACATAAAAATTACAAAATATATCATGTATATCTTGTTTATGCCGAAATTCTTGCCATAAATACAAGTTTAAACAAGTAAATAAATAAAAAACCTACATTTTGGTCAAATATACACCATACTGTTTATTTGACTAAGGACCATACCCAGACCATCCTAAGACATGAAGCTATTCCAATGACCGATAAACATGTTCTTTGACTAAATCTATACCTTATATACAAGTATCATCTAGTAAGAGAAGTCTTACAAGTAAAACACTTAGTAAAAAAATCAACAAAACCTCCCTTTTGTCCTCTATATTGCTACGGCAATAAGCAAGCACTCTATCAAATCCATAGCAATTTTTCTACAACCCATACACTCCTATACACATCCATTCTAAGGTATTCTAAGGTGATCCCAAGCATTGGCTAACCTTTTCCAAGTATTAATCAAGAAAAGCAAGATTAGGGTTTTCTTGAGAAAATTAGGGTTTCTTAAGTGCAAGCTTTGGTTTTAAGGCTAAACACGGGTTTAGCATTTGTTTCTCATCATCATCATACATCATAAGGTCTATTTTAAACCTTTATGCTTTTAGTTTATGAGTTTTTATGTTTATGATGTGCTATATAGTGAAATCACCATTAGGAATACTTTTGAACATGAAAAATATAATTTTTCTTGTGATTATGATTTTGTACACTTTCTCACATATTATGATGTTGGTAATATCATAAAATAAATGATATATAAGTCTTGTACAATCTCGGTTTAAGCATAAAAAGTTCATATAAAAACTTGTAATTAAAAGTTAATTTAGAAAGTTTATGATTTCATGTAAAGTTAATAACTTGTGATCTTGATGATCTTGGACAAATATGAACTTATGGACATTATTATATGTATAACATATGATATATATAATTATAAAAGACTTGTGGTAAATTGTGAGGTTGAAAAGTATATAAAACATATTATATAAATAAATTATATAAAAGATCATTTTGGGACAGTAGGTTTTCGAATTCCAAACAGGGGATTTTATGTTTTTATAAGATAATACAAATCACGACGATTCCGAAAAGGTAAGAAACTTGTTAAACGGATTAATAACGAAAAAGTTACGTTAAAAACGAGTTATACGTTAATTAAACGGAGTTTATAAAATGACTTTTATAAAACTTATATCAAACAGCTAGTTTGATATTTTTAACAAATAATACATATTTTTAGGATTCCAAAATGATAAGAATCGTAATTTTTCAATTAATAACGAACGAGTTATGAATTTCGCGAGTTTACGACAATTAATACTTTTATAAAACTATTTTTATAAAAGTTACTATTCATGACAGAAAGTTATATTTTTGTAAACCTCATAAAATTATAGAACTTTCAAAAACGAGAACGTCCTCGAAAGAATCATTAAAAACGGAGCTATAACGAATAAAATACGACATTTACGGGTTTTACGACGACAAATACGATTTTAATAAAAGTCACGTCTGATGTGAACAGTAAAAGTTACTGTTCACCAGAGGGTCAAAATATTAAAAATGTCAAATTATGATAACTCGTTCTAATACGAAAAGATGGGCATAAGAAACGTCAAAATCGGGCTTAAAACGCAAAAGTTATGCTAGTTTTACTAAAACGGTAATTATAAACGTTTTTACTTATTAAACGTAATTTTACCAAAACCATTAGTTGGTGATTGAGCTATATAGAATTATATGTGGTTATCAAAGTACTATATTACTAGGGAGTTTCATAATGAGGCCTCTTCGGATGGCGTTTCGACGAGTTGTTGGATTTACGATTTAAAGTGTCCTAACTCCTCGAACGTCATGTCATGACCTCTTAAATTATGATAGCCCGAACGGTAGTACGATGTTGCATCTATAAGATTATATTCAAGTACTCGGTACTTATACGACCTATGATAATTTAGGTTGCATTCGATCTTTTACGTGACGCTTTATCTGCGATATTCGGATTATCTGAACTCAAGGTGAGTTCATAGCCCCACATTTTTACGATTTCAATGATTTATAATTATGGGGTGGAAACATGCTTTGTTTTATAAATTGGACGCAAGTATTGATTACATGTTGCCTAAGTAGCGATAACCCAAGTTTAGCCCATTATCATGAACTGTCAATTGCATAGATGTAGTTGGGAATTACATTATGTGAGCGCGAATGTTATTTAATAGATCTATTCGGGAAACGACCTCCCCGTTCGGGTGACTAGCTATCACCGAGAACGAACGTTATAGCATGTCGAATTTGGGGATGTTTTCGGGTTGAACATCTATTCGGGCAGAAATTGCAATATATAGTTTAATTGCAAGAAAGATTGTCGAGCTTCAGTGTCATGAGCTTAGTGTAAATGTAATCTAGTTTTGTGATGACTGCATGTGTTGCATAGTCACATAAAAAGTCTTGCGGTCCTGCATATTTTGATTTATCAAACCTATGAATTCACCAACATTATTGTTGACGTTTTTAAGCAATGTTTTCAGGAGATCAATAGGCATGGGATGCCAGGGATGCATTGGGTTACATTTTGGATTGCACGCTTAAAGATTTAGGTGCATCATATTTTGGGAAATGTATTGTCAACTTTTGTAATATTCAACAATGAACAAGTAAAGCTATATGCTTTTGTATTAAGTCTTTCAATTAAATCCAATGTATCATTTTAAACGACTTTTTGTGTCGTTCTTATATATCTTGTGCTATTGATCTTGAAGTAACACGCCCCGGACCCTTATTCCGCTGCGACCCAATTTGGGGGTGTTACAGATTGGTATCAAGAGCCAAGGTTATAGAGAACCAGGTCAAAATGTTTTTGCTGGACTATAACCATTTTCAAACATTGCATTCATAAAAAGGGTTTTTATGGGACACACACTAGTTGTTTGCATTAGTTAGTTTTACTAGATGCTTACATGACACACTAGTTGATTGCATTAGTGGGACTAGATGCATTCATAATTGATATACGTGTTTATATTATAGTACGTATATTACTATGAGGGTATATTGTATATATACAAAGATGAGTTTGCATTCTTTCGCGCAACTCTGCAATTATTTATATAAGAGTTATTTATATAAATAGGGGAATATTTCTTTAGGCAAGGTAGTACGATAAGCTCGTAGGTCCTAAGCGCTACCTAAACATTAAGCTATCGAATATGATACCTTACCATCATTCATTTATGCCATAAGTGCATACTCGTATTTACCATACCAGCCTTATATAATATATTTATATAAGTTAAGTTTTGCTCGTTGCAAGCAGTTATGTTTTCATCATCGACGGTTACCTATACGTCTGTCTATATTAATCTGAGCCATAGAGATTACAGTGAGCTTTTGATGAGGAGATAGAGGGACCAATGAAGGATCAGCCTCTATCTGCTGATGCCTCACCTACAGCTCGATCACCAGGCTACATTGCTAATTCCGATCCGGAAGAGGATAAAGAGGACCCTAAGGAAGATCCTGCTGACCATCCTGCCGACGGATGAGACAATTATGATAATGAGTCATCTGATGATGACAACGATGATGATGATGTTGAGAAGGATGAGGAGGACGAGGAGGAGGAGGAGCACCTAGCTCCGGCCGACCCTTCTGCTGTACCTACAGATGATCCTGTCCCCTCAAGCTGAGAATACAGAGGCATTTGAGACTGATGAGTCTGCTTCTACATCACCCACCTCTCTACACCATATCATCTTGTCTTTTGAGACCAAATCCCGTGCAGTACGGATATCTATTTAATACCATACTCCACGATCACCATCTACTGAGGCATGCATTACTGAGTTGCTGCTGCACTACCTTTATCATCACCAAAGAATATTAAGTCACTTAAAGATAACATAAGAGGCTAGCATCTAGAATCTTGAGAGGCACCCTGGCCATAGACAAATAGATTTGTCAGTGTAGCTCATTTTGTATCCCACTAAACTTGAGTAATACTCGGTTGGTAGTGTTAATAAAAAGCTTGTACTCTTTTACTCATGTAAAACGATGTATTAAGTATTAACTTACGTTGTTGGTTATGATCATGCTACTGTACGATAGGGATTTATTTATGCCATGGTTGCGGTTATCTTATATCTATGCATAACGTGGTCTCACCTTACCTACTTGTTGGGATCACGGAGTGTCATGATTTTCCCTTGAATGAAACTTCATATACATTTTGTTCCCTGTGACTTTCAGGAAACAATGACAACTGTTGATCAAGGGATGAGTGTTGAGGAAATTGAGCGGGTTATAGCCGAGCGAGTGGCTAATGCTATCGAGGCTATTGCCATTTATGAGACGAAAACCAACATGGCCCGTAAGTCAATAAGCCAGACCGAACAACAAGAATGCAAGGTTAACTCTAACCACCTCGGAAGGGGTTATGTATATCTCTGGGTCCTGGGTATGAGGTAGGAGAGAGCTCCGCCGCTGCTAACGCTGCTGATACCAGCTGGAGGTCTTCAGGGCAATTATGGCTTTGTTGCCAACTATAAGACAGGAGATTTAGGCGACCCATAGAGATATGTCGGATATGGGATCACGGATTCATGGGATGAAAAATGTTGCGACCTACAAAAAAAAATAACAAGGAAAGCTCCAGTTATTACCGATATAGAGTTGGGGGTGCACACATTAAGAGTTTGAGTCTATAGGTCCAAGGGGATACAGATGAGATCTACACTAGGCTAGATGATGAGCAGGGACAGAGGCAGCTATTGGCCGGTCGGGTCAATATGCTGTTTAGAGATAGACGTACTCATGCACATACACGTCAGCTCATGGAGACCGAGGCTGGGATGTCTAGAGAGGCTTGGGGACGAGCGATATGCGAGCGATCTTGCTCATGGAGGGGTTATTCCCCTATGCACCAAAAAAAAGTTTAATTTCCCCCCCATGCACATATGTCAGAGATCACAGAGTTACATTCAGCGACCCCAGGAGTGACAGAAGAGCGATTTATTATTTTGCTTGAGAGACAGACCGCAGGATGCGTAAGGAGATGAGAGAGTTGAGACTCTGCTGATCGCGACTCACAGACAACAGCTTATTCAGACCTTGACTGCTATGCAGACACTAAAGAGAGAGACGATTCCACTTCAGGGACTGGTCACCACACTGCAGGGGCAGGTGACAGCCTTACAGGGACAAGTGATGACATTACAGGGGCAGGTTACTGCATTACAGGGACAGTAGGGACCCGCTGGGGGTCTTGCACAGCCGGAGCTTCCAGAGGAGGCTGGTAGCAGTTCTTAGATTAGACTTAGGTTATTGGTCTAGTTGTTTTGTATAAGCCTACTAAGTATTTAACGGGTTAAACCCGCTGAGTAAGCTTAGGTTATTATGCTTTACTTTGTAAGCACCTAAACATTCAGATCATATTTGTATCGAAACCAATCATGTATGTTTTCCAGTTATATATGAAATGGTGATGTTATGTCATGTCTATAATCGAATTTGTGGTGAATGAATGTATCCATTTGTTATATCATTGTTGATACAATTTCAGATAGTACATTTCCACTGTGTTGAAGTGATTTCACTTTATTTATCATGGATAGTCCATGTCATGGGTTATGAATTTTATGAAATCTAACCGAGTATTGAAATTTCCTGTATTAAAGAAAATGCAACAAACAAAGCGAGCTACAAGATCAACACCGGTCACAACAACAACAGACCCAACAGCAACCATAACCACTACGGTCACTAATGCCCAAACTACCAAGCTATAATCAATCCAAGGTTGTCAGTGCCGCACTGCCGCACGTGACGCAACCAAGGAATGGCACTGATAACCCTTCTGTCGAGAACGGGTTGGTCAGGGACTGAGCGCGTTTGGCTAGAAAATGCACATAACCAGGAATTCATGAATGCAAACCTCTAAATTTAAGGAGCACTGTGGGAGTGTTTGAGTACCCAATGGTTTGAAAGATGGAGACTGTCTTCAGAATAAGCAAAACTGCTGCGTGGAAAGCCAGATCAAATTTGCTACTTGTACCCTTTAAGCAGTGCTCTAAACATGGTTGTAATCTCCCATGTTAATGACTGTTTACTCCATTATTTGCAATTCTATGACTTGGGTAGATCTGAAGAAGAAGATGACTGACAAGTATTGTCCACGAAAACGAATGAAGAAGCTTGAGGCTGAGTTGGAACTGAAGGTAATAGGTAACAGATTGGACAAGTACAACCAACATTTTACATTCAAGCTAGCACTACTGTGGTTAGAAGTTTCCCTGAGGAGGCGATAAAATTGAAAGGTATGTCGGTGGATTTGCTCGACATAATCCAAGGAAACAGCAAAATCGTGGCTTCAAAACCAAAGACAATGCAAGTGGCTATTGAAATGGCCACAGAACTGATGGACAAGAGAGTTAATATCCATTGCAGAGAGAAAAGCTGAAAACAAGAGGAGAGTCTGAAGAACCCCTTCCCGAAGTAATCAGAATCAACAACAACAGCAAAACAGAGGGCAGAACACCGGTAGGGGCAATACCCTGCTGGATCGGTGATAAGAAACAATATGGGGATCAAGACCCAATGCTCAAATGCAATTACCACCATGACGGGTCCGTGTTCTCCCAAGAGTGCTATAAAATGTAACAAATATGGTCACATGGAATCGCTCGTGACTGAGGGGTACGGGATAGCTGCCAACAACAATAACAACCAGAAGGGCACCGATCGGGTCAAACCTAATTGTTTTGAGTACGGAGGGCTCAGGGACACTTCAAAAAGGAATGTCCAAGACTGAAGAACAACAAAGGCAACCGTGGTAATCAAGCTGGGAATGACAGGGCTCCAGCGAAGGTGTATGTGGTTGGAAATGCGGGGGCAAACCCAGACAATGTCGTTGCGGGTACGTTCCTTCTAAACAACCGTTATGCTTATATCTTGGTTTATACGGGGTGGCCGATCGAAGATTTGTGTCTACTACATTTAGCTCCCAAATTTACATCACAACCATCTACCCTAAATCACTATGATGATGTCTAACAAGCTGACGGGAGGATAATAGGGCTAAACAAACTATACTAATGGATTACACAGTTAAACTTCCTAACCACCAATTCAACATAAATTTAATGCAATCGTAGAACTTGGTAGTTTTGATCTATAATCGGATGGATTGGTTGGCGAAGTACCAAGCGGCTCCTCAATGTGTGCCGAGAAGATTGTTCGTATCCCTTTGAAAAATAAAACCTTAATCATACACGAGATGGAAGTACCCAGGAAATGAGACACGATTAAACATCATTTCTTGCACTAAAACGCAAAAGTACATAGAAAAAGGTTTCCTATTATTTCTGGCACATGGTTAAATGTAAAGAGGTGAAGGACAGTCGGCGAAGAAGACGACTTGAGGACGTCCAAAGTTCAGACATTCCCTGAAGTATTCCCTGAAGACTTGCCGGAGTCTTCCTCCGACTCGACAAGTGGAGTTTACAGATCGATTTGGTACTTAGTGCTGCACCTGTAGCACGGCATCCATATCGATTGCGCCTTTCTGAATTGAAGGCGTTATCTGAGCAACTGAAAGAGCTATCAGACAAAAGGCTTTAAAGACCTAGTTCCTCGCCTGGGGAGCTCCGGTCCTTGATTGTCAAGAAGAAAGACGAATCGTTTCAGGATGTGCATTGATTATCGGGTACTGATAAACTAACGGTAGAATCGTTATCCACTCTCCGAGAATTATATTTATTTGATCAACTACAAGGGTCGAGTGTCCTACTCGAAAATCCGCCCTAAGTTCAGGTTATCATCAAATAAGGTTTGAGAAGAGGACAATCCCGAAGACTGCCTATCAGAACTCGATATGGGCGATATGAATTCCAGGTTATGCGTTTGGTTCGAAACCACCGCAAAACACTGCTGTGTTTATGGACCTCATAACCGAGTAGCAAACCATATCAAGATAAATTCGTAAACGTCTTATTGACGAAATTCTGATATATTCGAATAACAAGAAAAGCTATGAAGAACATCTTAAGCTAATATAGAATTGCCTTAAGAAGGAGGAGTGTATGCCCCAATGTTTTCCAAAGTGAATTTGGATTCCTAAGTACAGTTTCTAGGTCACGTGATAGATAGGTGAAAATTCATGTGGATTCCAGCCAAGATTGAACTATAAAAATTGGACTTCTCATAAGACACCAACGAGATTCATCAATTTTTAGTCTTGCTGGATACTACGAAGATTTATTGAAGGGTTTTCCAAGATAGCCCAAACCTATGACCTCAAAGCTCCACACCCACAAAAAAGGTTAAGTTTGAATGGGGCGATAAACAAGAAATTCAAGCTTTTCCACTGTTAAGCAAAAGTTGTGCAGTGCACCAATCCTTGCATTACCTGAAGAAAAGCGAAGACTTCATCGCAAATACTGTTACACTTCAATAGAAGGGTTTGGCGCTTGTTGATGCGAAGAAAAAGTGATTTCTAAGGGTGCAGTCAACGATAGTTTGAAGACTCATGAGAAAAACTACACGACCCATGATTTAGAACTTGGTGCAGTGGAGTTTCGCTTCACAATGATCTGGAACATTTTTAACGAACCAATGTACAGTGTTCAACGCAGACCCCCAAAGTTAGCAACACATTATAGAATCAAAAAGAGTTGAACATGAGTCATACGACGATGGTTTAGAGTGCTAAGTGATTACGATTGCGATATTCGTTATCACCCGTGAAAGCAAATGTCGTTGCTGACGCTTTAAGCAGGAAAGAACGAGAACCACACTTAAGGAGTTACGAGCCTTGTTATGACTATTTGTTTGGACCTTCCCATACAGAACTTAAATTCCCGATACCGAGCGCAGGAAACCCGAGAACATTAAAGTGAAGACGGTGGGGGGAATGTTGATTGAAAACGCTAAAATTTCCCAAAAGCAATTTAGAGAACAAAAGTTTGAACCACGTCGGATGGACCCTGTGCCTCAATGGCAGGAGCTGTTACCTTGTATGGGGATTTACGGACTGTGATCATGCACGAATACCCATAAACAAAATACTCTTATTCATCCGGGTTTCCGACAAAATGTAACCAAGACATGAAAAGTATATATTGGTGGCCCACATGAAAGCCGACATACCACTTATGTTAACATGTGTTTGACCTTATGCAAGTCCAGGCTGAACAACAAAGGGCCATCAGGATATGTTGGTACAGCCAAGATTCCCGAATGGAAGTGGGACAACATCACCATGAATTTTTTCACGAAGCTATCCTAAGACGAATCTACAAGGCTATGATACAATTTGGGTGAAGAACGTGTGACTCGACACCTAAAGTCTAATACGATCTTCACACCCAATGGAGAGAGGACCGAATCCTTTTGGATAAACTGTTGCAAGATTAGTACTAAAAAGAGAGGAGGTCACGATGCATGGTATAACTCGTCTCAATCATTTGCGATCGTGACCCGAGATTCGCATCTAATTTCTGGAGGTCCGACTAAACCACTTCAGAACTCGAACCTCCCGCGCGCTTTGGGTACAAATTTGAATATGATACTGCGTACCATACCGCAACACAGACGGCAAAGCGAGAGGACCATATAAACGCTCGAGGAGATGCTGCGTGCATGTGCAATTGACTTTGGAAAGTGTTGGGTTAACCATTGCCATTAGTCTAGGTTTTCATACAGACAATTGAGCTATCACACGCCAGCATCTAGCCGCACCATTCGAAGCACTTTTATGTTCGAAAGTGTCCGTTCACCTGTTTGTGGACTGAACTGAGAAGCTCAAATACTCGGTCCAGAACTAATTCAAGAGACCACTGAGAAAATCATTCAGATCAAGCAAAGGATGCAAGCCGCTCGTGATCGACAGAAGAGTTACGCTGACTTGAAGCGTAAACCAATGGAATTCCAAGTCGGGGACAAAGTCATGCTTAAGGTCTCGCCTTGGAAAGGGGTCGTGCGTTTTGGCAAACGGGGGAAGTTAAACCCTAGGTATGTTGGACCTTTTAAGGTGATAGAAAGGGTTGGAGAAGTTGCGTACAAGCTCGAACTTCCAGAAGAATTGAGCAGAGTCCATAATACATTTCATGTATCTAATCTGAAAAATTGTCATCCGACGAATACCATAAGCCGGTTCCTTGGATGGACTAATTTGGACGAGCCAAACTCTCATTTTGTTGAGGAGCCGGTAGAAAATAGTAAGGCCGTGAAGTTAAACGGTTGAAGCGAAGTAGGCTCCCATTGTTTAAAGTTCGATGGAACTCTCCAAGAGAGTCCCCTGAGTTCACTGGAGCGTGAAGACCAATTCAGGAAAAATATCCACCACCTCTTCACCAAGACCAACACCGTCGCCAAGTGCTGCATTGTGAGCCTTGAGGACAAGGCTCGATTAACGGGGGAAGTCTTATAACACCCTGTGTTTCAAGTCTTTGACACGTCGATAACTATTCTATTATTTTAGTATTGTAACGGCTGTTAGCATGTAAATTCATGAATAAGTTATAAATCGCGTAAGCTAAAAAATATAGGCGTGTCAATGTAAACGGTGTCATCAAACAATTAATGTTTACATTAAGCAATGGTTATATAATTATTTTGAGGATATTATTAACTTTGTTCATTCTATTTTTATCGATATTAAAGTGTATACGTTTACGCGATAATTGCGATATAGGGCACTACCCGGAACCCACAAAAACTTTTCTACACTTCAAAAAATACCCACTTTTATACCCCAATACCTAAAAATTACAATATATATGTATTCTTGGTTTAGCCGAAATTACTTGCCATAAATAATCGAAGTTTATACAAGAAAATAATAAGAAAAACTCTTACATTTTGGTCAAATAGTTACACCTTACTTCATTAATGCAGACACCATACTTGTTTTATTGACTAAGGACCATACCCATGACCAAGCCCCTAAGAACCAGATCCATCCTATGACCTCTAACAGTTTCTTGACTAAATCTATACCTTATATACAAGTATCATCTAGTAAGAGAAGTCTTAACAAGTAAAAAAACTTAGTAAAAAAAATCAACAAAACCTCCCTTTTGTCCTCTATATTGCTACGGCAATAAGCAAGCACTCTATCAAATCCATAGCAATTTTTCTACAACCCATACACTCCTATACACATCTATCCTAAGACATTCTAAGGTGTTTCCATCCATTGAATCACCATTTACAAGTATTAATCAAGAAAAGGAAGCTAGGGTTTTTGTTAAGAAAATAAGGGTTTTCTTAAGTGCAAGCTTGGGTTTTAAGGCTAAACAGCGGGTTTTAGCATTGTTTCTCCATCATCCATCATTACCTCATAAGGTTTACTTGAACTCTTTATTCTTATAAATTTCATTGTTATGCATATGATTATTCATTAGCGTAAAATCACCATTTAGGATTATTAACATGTAAAAAGAAGTTTTTATTTGTTGTCATCATAATGTACACTTTTATATACCTTATGATGTTAATGACATCATGTTAAAATGGTCACACAAATGATTTACACTCTTGATTAAGCATGAAAATGATTATGGGTTAATTAGGGTTTTTATAGTTTCATAATATGTTTCAATATAAAGAAATACATAAGACATGTTAATATTAATGGATTTCATGTATATAAATGTTACTAGAAACACTAAAATGAAGTTATCTTGGAAAGGAAATACACTTGTACATACTTTTTATGTGATAAATATGATTTAAGGACAAAACAAGTAAATTAGAACTCATAATTAAAGAAATATAATAAGTATTATCCATGGATTTGTTAACCTTGGTAACTTGGACATATGAGGACATTATGGACACATGAACCCCAATATATATATGATATATAAACACCTATGATATATAAGACTTTTGGTAAAATACAAAAGTGTTAAAGTATAAAGAAAAGGTTAAAAATGGACTTAACAATTTAACCAAACAGCTGTCCAAAAATTCGAATTATTAACATAACCCATTTTAATATATTTTATAAGATAATACAATTCCACTACGATTCCGAAAAGGTAAGAACCTTGTTAAAACGGAGTAATAACGAAAAAATAACTTAAAAACAGTTACGTTAAATAAACGGAGTCGTAAATTAATATTTTATAAAAATTATAAACAGCAAAGTAATTGATATTTTTAACAAATAAGACATATTTTTAGGATTCCAAAATGATAAGAATCATAATTTTTTTTCAATAAATAACGAAACGAGTTACGATTCGCGAGTTTACGACAATTAAGTACTTTTTATAAAACTATTTTTATAAAAGTTATTTTTCATAGACAGAAAGTTAATTTTTGTAAACCTCATAAAATTAAGAACTTTCAAAAACGAGAAACGTCCACCGGAAAGAAGCATTAAAAACGGAGCATAACGTAATAAAATACGACATTTACGGTATTACGACAACAAATACGAATTAATTAAAGCACACGTCTGGATGTGAACAGTAAAAGTTAATTGGTGTGTTATTTTGCTGTCACAATCAGAGGTCAAAATATCGAAAATGTCAAATAAGGATACTCGTCCTAATACTAAAAGATGTGCATGAGAATCGGGCCTTAAAAAAAACGAGCAAAAGTTTTATTGCTAGTTTTACTAAAACGGTAATATAAACGTTTTAACTATTAAACACTATTTATTTTATTACAAAAACATTAGTTGGTGATTGAGCTATATAGAATATTATGTGGTTATCAAAGTACTATATTACTTAACGCTATTTTCATAATGAAGGCCTATCGGATGGCTTATCGACCCAGGTTGTTGGATTAACGGATTAAAAGTTCCGAACTCCTCGTACGTCATGTCATGACCTCTGTTAATTAAGAATAGCCCGAACGATAGTAAAACGATGTTAACAACTATAGGATGATATTCAATGTTATCAATTAAAGTACTCTGTACTATACTACCTTAATCTAATTAGGTTGCATGTTGAACAGAATTCGCGTGGCCTTACTTGTGATACACCTTAGCATTACTCACTCAAGGTGAGTTCATAGCCCCATATTTTAACATGCTTTTTGTTTTTTACAAAAGTTTTTGGGGTGAAAAACATGCAATGGGCATTTACAATTGTAACACAAGTGGTTAAGTTTCATGTTATGATTTATCGTGTTAGCCTAATTACGATAAACCCATATCTGAGCCCATTTATCAATGAACCTGTCAATTGCGGGACTAGCGAGCGCGAATGTTATTAATAGATCTATTGGGTTAGACAACCCCGTTCAGAGTGATGTATCCTATCACTGGACAAAAAACGAACGTATACCATGTCGATATAGGAGAATGTTGCGGGTTAGGAACATCCCACGGCAACTGAAGGCCATTAATTTGTGTATTCATACATGTCACGCTTCAGTGTCATGAGCTTAGAGCAACCTAATTACATTTATATGATGTCTGCATCTTGTTTCATTATCATACACTTGGGAAATCTTGAGTCCCTACAAAAAATGATTTATCAAACCCCCCTAATTTGGAAAATTTTTTTCCCCCCCCCCACCAACAATTGTAGACGATTTAAAAGCAATGTTTTCAGGAATCAATAAGCAGCAAGTTGCGGATGGATACATGGTGGTTATTGATTTGGAATGTCTGCATTAAAGATTTTGTCGCATTTCCATTTTGTTATCTTTATGGACTAAAAATCTTTAGTATTATATCAATGAACAATTAAGCTTCAGGCTTATGTAACAACTACTTGGTTAAATCCATGTAATCGGTTTCAAACGACTTTTTGTCGTTCTATATTTTATCTTGTGTGTTGATCTATGAAGTAAACACAGCCCCGGACCCTTAATCCGCAGCGGACGCAATTTGGGGTGTTACAAGAAAACCATACGTAAACTCTTAAGGAAAAACACGACACAATGGCTTTGAAAGGTATGCACGACTTAAACAATTGGTTGCATGGGTAACATGACTAGTGTATAGGGCTAACAAATGAAATATAATTGCTAAGACTATTTTCGAATCCTATATATGGTTAGAAATATCATGGGACCCCTAGGCACGATCCGGAACTGCCATGTTCGGCCCAAAACCGGCCCAACGACCTAAATTAGTGAAGGCTCTCGAACTTATAATTAATCTCCCAAGAGCATATCGAATGGCTTATTATGAAACATGAACCCGCGAGAATAATCAAAGGTTTAGAGAAAACTTATAACGTGGCCATAACGGCCCAATCAGCCGAACAAGCACAACAGGCCCAACAGTAGAGCCCGATGAAGTGGGTTATAAGATCTACGAGCTTATTAAGGTAAACCAGACGTTCTTATGAAACTTATATATAGGCCCTATAACCCTTTAAAAACCAAATAAACCTATTTAATGGAACCTTGGTACAAATTTTTATTAAATGTTGTTTGGTCCCAACCGAGCCAATAAGCTCAACATAAGCACATCCGAGCTTATCAATAACCAAACAGCTTAAGAAAAACTTAAATAAATCGCTTAACGAATGCATTTGTTACTACCCACGATCAACTATAACATTTCCAGTAGTAAACCGTTATGGTACTACCATTACTAAAGCGACAATATTATTTCTACCAGGAGTTAACTAATATGCTAGCAGGTAGTATTGACTATATCTACCATTGAATTCAATATAAAGTACCTAAAATTCAATTTTTTTTGTAAATTTAATGTACAAATTATGTAATTAGAACAAAACAAAAAAGTTTATTACAGTGAAATGATTATATTTTATAAACCTAGGTACTAAGTATAAATATCAAGAAGCTAAGGGTATATATGTAGAACTAAACGTGACTTTAATAAAAACGCTAAAGAACTCTGTCGAATATTAATATATTAATCGTTGACATAGAATTGGTTTAATTATAACGACATAAATAAATAAAGTACATTTATTAAGAAAGTATAGTCCAATTTCCGCCAAGAGCCGATCAAACAAGTTTTCACATACCTAAAACAAAACACCACCACACAAGGAAATAACCGAACATAGTAAACAATCAAAAAAATAAAATAGAATTATACCTGAAGATCTTATTAGCCAAACTAAAAGACAAAGAACTAGCCGTATTTACTTAGGTAATAGTAAGGTGTTGAATCATACTAGATAACTATAATCAAATACCATAGACTACTCACTCAGGAGAAGTTCACAGCCCCATGTTTTAACAAAAATTTAAATGATTTATACAAACTTTATTAGGGTAAAGAACCAGCAAATTTTTAACCCAAAAAGATGCCAAAGAAACCTCTACAACCATGATAACGTGTTTATAGCAGAGTACCCATAACCCCTTATGACCATGATCCATGAACTGTTGAATTGCATAGAAGGTATTGGAAATAACAATTTTGGTGGGCGCACTGTTCTGGTAAAGATCTACTAGGGATTGACAATCTCCCGCTCGGGGTGACAATGATATCACCGTTAACGAACTCATAACCATGTGAAAATTGGCTGTTGCAATAGGTATAATGCACATCATACACACCACGGACACTCGTATTGCAAATATATTTGCATTCACAGATTTCGATCTTCCCAGTGTCGATGAGCTTAGAAAAACGTAATTACCATTTATGATTTTTGTGCCATTTATGGTTTCTTAATCATGACACTTGGAAAACTATGCGGTCCTACAATTGATTTACATAAACCTATGAAGTCAGCAACTTTAAGATGACGTTTTAAAAGCAGATTTTTGAAGTCAAAGAATAAGGTCAACGAGGTGCGATGATACAATGTAAGACATAATTGAAGGGAGTACAACAACAATCAGACTTAGGGTCATAATTACATTATGGGAAACTTTAGTTATAAACCATAATCTAAATTTAAATTGTAGAACAATTGTGACCATGGGGCTTATGTAACAAACAAGTATTTAGTTAATCCCAAAGGTATCATATTTTCAAACGACACATTTAGTAGTCCGTTATCAGATCTTGTGCTTATTGATCCATAAAGAAACGCCCTCGGATATTTCAAGACATTCTGCTGCGTGCTCCAGATATTAAGGGTTGTTACATATTGGTATGCTCTCTCAACAACAACAAACGGTGGAAAGCAAACGGGCGGGGTTGGAACGCAAGGAGGGGCGGGAGGAGAGGGAAGAAAGAGAGAGGGATTACCAATCTGTAAACACCCAAATCAGAGCACCGGCAGCAGAATGTTTGAAAATACCGAGGCGTTACTTTTTATGGAAGGAATAGCAACCAATCTGATAACGCTACTAAATGGTGATCCGTTAAAAAGATCCATTGGATTAACAAAAATACTTGTTTTTACAAAAGCCCATGGCTTCAAATTTGTATTCTACAAAAATAATAAAGATTCTGGTTTATAACAATTTTCCCCAAAATGTAATAAGAACCCTAATCTTAATGTTGACTCTTTTCATTATTGACTTCCGAAAATGTATCATCGCCCCTCGTGCCTTAATTACCTTCAAAAACATGCTTAAAACTGTCAACATAAAGATGCTGAATTCATAGTTAAAGTAAATCAATAGTAGACCGCAGATTTTCCACGTGTATGATTAAGACAACAAAATGCAAACATCAAAAAAGTAATTACGTTATCGCAAAGCTCAAGACACTGAACTCGACACTATGTTAAAGCAAATAAATATTGCCAACGATGTCCGTGCATGAATGTGCTACCCCTGTCAACATCACCAAGATTCAACATGGTATGCGATCTGCCCGGTGAAGTAACTAGTCACCCGAAACGGGGATTGTCAATCCCTAATTGATCTTCCATAACATTCGCGCCCGACACAAAGTAATTTCCAATCACCTCTATGTAAAAAAACAATTAACAGTCATGAATCATGGACATAATGGGTTATGTTAACTCAGGCAAACACGTAAACATGGTTAATAAAAAGGTACATTTGCAGCTAATTTGTAAAACAAAGCATGTTCTTACCCTCAAGAATGAAAACATTTAATAATTGTAAAACAAGGTGCCTGTGAACTCACCTGAGTGAATAGTCCTCTGGAAATTGATAATAGATATCCAAGTATGAATCACACCATCAAATACCTAAGTAAATACGGCTAGTCTTAGTCTACAAGTTTAGGCTAAAGACTCAATGTATAAACTATAATAAATTTGCTAGTTTATATGTACTGTTATTACTTGTGTGGTGGTGTACGTGTTTAATGTATTTGAAATTGTTTGATGGCTCTTGGGAAAATGGATAACTTTCATAAATAAATATATTAGTTATATTAAGTCTTAAATTAAACCCAATCAATGTCCGAATAATTAAAATATCGACCGATTCTTTAAGCGTTTTATTAATCCACGTTATGATCACAAATCTACCCTTAGCATCTAGATATACACTTTAAGTCCCCTAGGTTTATAAAATATAAACATTTCAGCACTGTAAACCCTTTAGTTTGATAAATTACATAATTAGTACCCTAAAATTTAACAAAAAGTGAAATTTAGACTTTATATTACTACAGGTAGATATAGTCATAACTACTCGCTAGCATATTAGTTACTCCTGGTAGAATAAGTATTGTCATAAGTACTGGTAGATACCATAACGGATTACTAACTGGAATGTTATAGTTAGTTTCGTTAGTACAAATGCATTCGTTCACTTATATAAGTTTTCTTAAGCTGTTTGGCTTATTGAAAAGCTCGGATGAGCCATATTTGGAGCTTATAGCTCGTGGGACCAACAACACTTTACAGAAAAATTAGTACCCAGGTCCATGTAAGGTTTATTTGGTTTTTAAAGGTATAAGGGCCTATTATAGTTTTTCAAAAGCTCGTAGGTTACCTTAATAAGCTCGTATATGCTTATAACCACTTCAATGGCTCAACTGTTGGGCCTGTTGGGCTTGTTTCGCCTTATTTGGCCCGCTAGTGGCACGGTAAGTATTCTTAAACTTTGATTCTTTCCACGGGTTTCATGTATTCATATAACCCCTCGATAACTCTGGGAGATTAATTATAAGTTGAGAGCCTTCCCTAATAGGTCTTGGCACGGTTGGGGCCCGAACATGCATGTGGGATCGAGCGAGGTCCACATTGATTTTCTCTAACCACATATAGGATTCGAAAATAGTCCATAGCAATAATATTTCAATGATAGCCCTATACACTAGACATGTTACCCATGCAACGCAATTAGTTTAAGTCGTGCATACCTTTCAAGCCATTGTGTCGTGTTTTTCCTTAAGAGTTTACGTATGTTTTTTCTTTTAACACCCCCAAATTGGGTCGCATCGAATAAGGGATCCGGGGCGTGTATACTTCATAGATCATCAACAAAAGAAAATAGAACGACCAAAAAGTCGTTTTAAAACGATCATTGGATTTAACAAAGTAGTTGGTTACATAACCTGAGCTTAACTTGTTCCCTTGATCAAAACAAAGATTTTTAGCCAATAACAGATAACAAAATGAAATGCGACAAAAATCTTTTATGCAAGACATCCAAATCAAAACCACCAATGTATCCATCGCACCTTGTGCTTATTGATCCCCTGAAAAACATTGCTTTAAAACGTCAACAATAATGTTGGTGAATTCATAGGTTTGAAAAAATCAAATATTTGGTAGGACCACAAGATTTCACCAATGTGTAGATAATGCAACATATGCAGACATCATATTAATGTAAATTAGGTAGCTCTAAGCTCATGACACTGAAGCTAGACATGTATGAATACAATAAATCGCCAACATTGCCCGTGGTGGATGTTCTAACCCGCAACATCTATATACGACATGGTATACCGATCGTTTGGCCCAGTGAAAGCTACTCACCCGAACGGGGTTCAAACCCAATATAGATCTAATAAATAACATTCGCGGCTCACAGTCCCGCAATTGACATTCATGATAATGGGCTCAGATATGGGTACTCGCTATATCTTTAGTCAACAACGTAAACATAACATAAACTTAACCCTAGTGTCCAGATGTAAAGCAAATATGCATGTTTTTCACCCCAAAAACTTTGTAAAACACAAGCATTAAATATGGGCTATGAACTCCACCTTGAGTGAGTGGAGGTGCTAAATGTATCACAAATAAACGCGCCACGCTAATTTGATCAAATGCAGAACCTAATTAGATTAAGGTCGATAAGTACCGATACTTTAATTGATAACATTGAATATAAACCCTAAGTTGTTACATCGTACTATCGTTCGGCTATCATAAATAAAGAGGACATGACATGACGTACGAGGAGTAGGACACATTAATCGTAAATCCAACAACACGCGATACCCATCCGAGATGCCCATTTATGACACCCGTAGTAATATAGTACTTTGGATAACCACATAAGTAATATTCTATAAAGCTCAATCACCAACCAAATGTTTTTGTAAAAAATAGTGTTTTAATAAGTTAAAACGTTTATAATTTACTCGTATTAGTAAAACTAGCAAAACTTTTTGCTGTTTATAAGCCCGATTCTCAAGCCCATCTTTTCCGTATTAGACGAGTTTAATCATAATTGATTGACATTTTCCATATTTTGACCCTCTGGAGAACAGTAACTTTTACTGTTCACATCAGACGTGTGCTTTATATAATTCGTATTTGTTGTCGTAAAACCCGTAAATGTCGTATTTTATTCGTTATGGCTCCGTTTTTAATGATTCTTTCGAGGACGTTCTCGTTTTTGAAAGTTCTATAATTTTAATGAGTTTACAAAAAAATAATTTTCTGTCAAGAAATAGTAACTTTTATAAAAAAATATTAATAAAAGTATTAATTGTCGTAAACACGCGAAATTCGTAACTCCGTCGTATTCAATGAAAAAATTATGATTCTTAACATTATTGGAATCCTAAAAAAATGTATTATTTGTTAAAAAAAATCAATACTCTGCTGTTTTTAATTTTTATAAAAATTCATTTTACGACTGCCGTTTATTAACGTATAACTCGTTTTTAACGTAACTTTTTTCGTTATTAATCCTTTTAACAAAGATCTTACCTTTTCGAATCGTCGTGAAAATGTATTATCATATAAAAATATAAAATGGGATTTTAAAATTCGAATTTTTGGACAGCATGTTTGGTTAATTTGTAATACCGATTTTTAACCATTATCTTTTAATACTTTAACACATGTTGTATTTTACCAAAAGTCTTATATATCATATGTGTTTAAATATCAAATATATAGTTGGGGTTTTCCTGTGTCCTAAAATAGTCCTCATAAGTACCAAGATACCAATGTTAACAAATCCATTGATAAAACTAATATCCTAATCTTTACTTATGAAATCTTAATTTACTATATTTGTCCATAAACATATTTATACATAAACAAGTATGTACAAGTGTAATTTCTTCCAAGATAACCTTCATTTTATTGATCCAAAGTAACATTACTATGAATCCATAATTAATGATTAACATGTCTTATGTATTTCTTTTATATTAAACATATTAAGAACAATAAAAACCCTAATATAAACCCATAATCATAACATGTTAATCAAGAGTGTAAATCGATTTGTGTGACCATTTTAACAAATGTCATTAACATCATAAGGTATATAAAAGTGTACATTTATGATTGTACAACAAATAAAAACTTCTTTTTCACATGTTAAAAATCCTAAATGGTGATTTAAGCTAAATAGAATAATCATATGCATAACAATGAAATTTATAAGAACATAAAGAGTTCAAGTAAACCTTATGAGGTATGATGATGATGAGAAACAAATGCTAAACCCGTGTTTAGCCTTAAAACCCAAGCTTGCACTTAAGAAACCCTTATTTCTTCACAAAAACCCTAGCGTTCCGTCCTTTTCATGATTAATACTTGTAACTGGAGAATCAATGAAGGAAACACCATAGAATGTCTTATGATAGATGTGTAATAGGAGTTTATTTTTGAAAAAAATTGCTAGTGGATTTTGATAGAGTGCTTGCCATATTGCCGTTAGCAAAATAGTAGGACAAAAGGGAGGTTTTGTTTGGATTTTTTATACTAAGTGTTTTTTATCTTGTAATACTTCTCTTTACTAAAGAAACTTAGGTAAATAAGGTTATAATTAATCAATAGAACATGATATGGTCATAGGAATTGGCTCATTTCTTAGGGAATGGGTCCATGGTAATGTCCTTATTCAATAAACAAGTATGGTGTTTGCATTAATGAGTAAGGATAATAATGACCAAAATGGAAAGAGTTTTTTTCTTATATTTTCTTGTAAAACATGTATTTATGTCAAGAATATTCGGCATAAACAAGATATACATGATATAATTTGGTAATTTTTATGTATAGGTTATAAAAGTGTGGTATTTTTTGGAAGTGTAAAAAGTTTTTGTGGTTCGCGGAGTGCCTAAACCAATTTATCGCGAAACGTATACACTTTACGTATCCGATAAAAATAGAATGAACAAAGTTAATAATTATCCTCAAAATAAATTATATAACTCTTGCTTAATGTAAACATTTAATTGTTTGATGCCCGTTAACGTGAACGCATAATTTTTAGCTTACGCATTTAAAGCTTAATTCATGAAAGTTACAACATACGCGTACAATTACTAAAAATAAAAAGCATAGTTAACGACGTCGTCAAAGACTTGAAAAACAGGTGTTAAAGACTTCCACCCGTTAACCGAGCCTTGTCCTCAAGGCTCACAATGCTGCAAAATGACGACGTGTGGTCTTGTGAAAGGTGTGGATATTTTTCTTTCTGAAAAGGACTTCACGCCCACTGAACTCAGGAACATCTCTTGGAGTACCATCGCACTTTAACCACTGGATTCCCGACTTCGCTTCAACCTTTAACTCATGCCTACTATTTCTACCGGCTCCTCAACAAAAAATGGAAGTTTGTCGTCCAAATTAAGTCCCATCCCAACGAACGGCTAATGGTTCGTCGGCATGACACCTTTTTCAGATTAGATACATGAAATGTATTATGGACTCCCTGCTCAATTTCTCCTGAAGTACGAGCTTTGTACGCAACTTCGTCTCAACCCTTATCTATCACCTTAAAAGGTCCAACATACCTAGGGTTTAACTCCCCCGTTTGCCAAAACGCACGACCCCTTTCCAAGGCGAGACCTTAAGCATAATTTGTCCGCTTGTTCACAACCACCCGCCCCACCCCGTGGGGGGGGCACCACCAACACACACACAGGGGGGGGGGGGGGGGGGTAAATTGGAATTCCATTGGTTTACGCTTCAGTCAGCGTAACTCTTCGGTCATCACGAAGCGGCTTGCATCCTTTGCTTGATCTGAATGAATTTTCTCAGTGGTCTCTTGAATTAGTTCTGGACCGAGTATTTGAGCTTCTCCAACTTCAGTCCAACAAACAGGTGAACGACACTTTCGACCATAAAGTGCTTCGAATGGTGCGGCCTTGATGCTAGCGTGATAGCTATTGTTGTATGAAAACTCGACTAATGGCAAATGGTTAACCCAACCCTTTCCAAAGTCGATTGCACAAGCACGCAGCATATCCTCGAGAGTTTGTATGGTCCTCTCGCTTTGCCCGTCTGTTTGCGGATGGTACGCATACTCATATCCAAATTTGTACCCAAAGCGTCTGAAGTGACCATCAGAAATTAGATGCTAATCTCGGTCCACGATTCGCAAATGATGAGACAGTATCCCATGCCTCGATGACCTACCTCCTAAAGTAAAATCTTGCAAGTTTATCCAAAGATCGGTCTCTCTCATTGGTGTGAAGATCGTATACTTAGTGGTCGTCCAACGAATCACCCAAATGTGATCATAGCCTTGAGATGTCTAATAGGAAGCTTCGAACAGAAATTCATGGTGATGATGTCCCACTTCCATTCGGGAATATAGGCCCTGTACCCAACAATCCAGATGGCCTTTGTTGTTCACCTTGACCTTAGCATAGGTTTTCAAACACCTTTTAACATAAGTGGCAATGTCCGGCTTTCCATGTTGGCCGCCATATAACTTCTTCTGTCTTGGTTACATTTTTGCTGAACCCGGATGAATAGATTAATTAGATTTATGGGATTCCCGGTGCATGATCACAGTCCGTAAAGTCCCCTAACACAGGTAACCACTCCAGCCATTGAAGGCACAGGGTTCCATCCGCACGTGGGTTCCAACTTTTTTTCTCTAATTGCTTTTGAAGATTTAAGCGTTTTTCAATCAACGATTCCCCCAACGTCTTCACTCTTAATGTTCTCGGGTTTCCGCGCTTCGGACCTGCGAATTTAAGAGCTTGTTTGGGAAGGTCCAAACCAAATAGTATAACCAAGACTCGAACCTACTTAGTGGTGGTTTCTCGTTCTTTCCTGCTTAAAGCGTCAGCAACGACATTTGCTTTCCCCTGTGATAACGAATATCGCAATCTAATCACTTAGCAACTCTAAACACGTCGTTGCCCATGTTCAACTCTTGTTTGATCAAAAATGGAGTTGCAAACTCTTGTGGTCGGTGAACACAGTAAATCACTAGGTTCCGTATAAAATAATGTCTCCAGATCTTGAGAGCGAACCACCATGCACCAAGTTCTAAATCATGTAGTCGTGTAGTTTTTCTCATTAGTCTTCAACTATCGGATGCATAAGAAAACACTTTTTTCTCTCAGCAGTCAACACAGCCCCAAACCCTTCTTTGAAGTGTCACAGAATTCGAAGAAAGTCTTTCGCTTTCTTCAGGTAATGCCAAGGATTTGGTAGCACTGCACACTTTTGCTTCAACTTGTTGGAAAGCTAGCTTCTTGTTTAATCGCCCCATTCAAACTTAACCATCTTTTGGGTAGCTTGGTCATAGGTTTGGCAATCTTGGAAAACCCTTCAATAAATCTTCGATAGTATCCAGCAAGACCTAAAAATTGATGAATCTCCGTTGGTGACTTAGGAGATGTCCAATATTTAATAGATTCAATCTTGGCTGGATCCACATGAATTCCTTCACTATCAATCACGTGACCTAGGAACTGTACCTTAGGAATCCAAAATTCACATTTTGGAAAATTTCTTGGCATACAACTCTCCTTCTTAAGCAATTCTATATTAGCTTATAGATGTTCATCATGCTCATTCTTGTTTCTTCGAATAATCAAAAACAAAAAAAAAAAAAAAAAAAAGAAAAAAAAAAAAAAAAAAGACAACCGTCAATAAAGACAATACGAATTTATCTAATATGGTTCTGCATACTCGGTTCAGAGGTCCATAAACACAGCAGGTGCTTGGTCAAACCAAACGGCATTAACCTGAATTCATAATGCCCATATCAGTTCTGAAGGCATCTTCGAATGTCCTCTTCTCAAAGCCCTTAATTTATTGATAACCTGACTTAGGCGATTTTCGAGTAGACACTCAACCCTATGAAGTTGATCAAATAAAATCATCAGATTCTCAGGGAGTGGATAACGGTTTCTTCACCGTTAGTTTTATCAGTTCCCGATAATCAATGCACGATCGATACGATTCGTCTTTCTTCTTGGACAAACAATACCGGAGCATCCGCCAAGGCTAGACCTAGGTCTATAAAGCCTTTGTCCTGATAGCTCTTTCAGTTGCACAGATAACTCTATCAATTCAGAAGGCGCCAATCGATAAGGTGTCCGTGTTACAGGTGCGAGCATCCAGTTACCACATCAATTTGAAACTCCACCTTGTCCCCGAGTCGAGGAAGACCTCGGCAAGTCTTCAGGAATACTATCAGGAAAGTCTTGAAACTATCGGCACGTCCTCAAGTCGCTTCTTACTCCATTTGTCCTTCAACCTCTTTACATTAACTGTGCATAAAAATATGAAACCCTTATTTCTATGTACATTTGCGTTTTAGTGTCAAGAAATGATGTTTAATCGTGTCACAGTTACCCTGGGTACTGTCCCATCACCCGAGTAGAATAAGGTTTTTATTTTTTCCCAAGGGATACGAACAATCTTCTCGGCACACATGATGACCGGCTTATTATTGGTACTCCCAACCAATCCTAACCGAGTATGCAACAAAAACTACCAAAGTTCAACATGCATTAAATTTATGTAATTGGTGGTTAGAAGTTTAATGTGTAACCCTTAAGAATATGTTAAAGCCCAATTATCCTCCCGTTCAGCAAGTTCACATCAAAAATAGATGATCAATGTAGATGGTGTGATGTTCAATTTTGGAGCTAAAAGTAGTAGACACAAAACTTCGATCGTCACCCGTAACAAACAGATATAAGCCATAACCGTTTTGTTTAGAAGGAAACGTACCTGCACACATTGTCTGGGTTTGCCCCCGCATTTCCAACCACATACACCTTCGCTGGAGCCCTGTCATTCCCAGCTTGATTACCACGGTTGCCTTTGTTGTTCTTCATTCTTGGACATTCCTTTTTGAAGTGTCCCTGAGCTCCGCACTCAAAACAAGTAGGTTTCTGACCCGATCCGGTGCCCTTCTGGTTGTTAATGTTGTTGACATTTCCCGTACCCCTACAGTCACGAGCGATGTGACCATATTTGTTACATTTATAGCACTTTGGAGAACACGACCGTCCAGGTTGGTAATTGCATTTTTGAGCCATAGGGTGTCAAGATCCCCCATATTGTTCTTATCACCCGAATCCAGGCTGTGTATGCCCTAGCCGGGGTTTCTGCCTGCTTGTATTGCTGTTGTTGTTGGATTCTGTTTACTTCGGGAAGTGTTTTCCAGACTTCCTCTTGTTTTTCTAGCTTGTCCTCTCTGCTATGGTATTACTCTCATGTCCACAGTTCTTTTGCCATTTCAATCCACTTGCATTGACTTTGGTTTTTGAAAGCCACGATGTTTCCATGGATTAAGTCGAGCACTCCACGACATACCTTTCAATTTTATCCGCCTCCTCAGGAACATTCTAACACACAGTAGTGCTAGCTCTTGAAAACGTTGGTTGTACTTGACCACATCAGTACCTATTACCTTCAAGTTCCACAACTCAGCCTCAAGCTTCTTCATTTCGTTTCGTGGACAATACTTGTCAGTCATCTTCTTCTTCAGATCTACCCAAGTCATTGAATATGCAACATCATGAGTAACAGTCATAACATGGGAATTCCACCATGTTAGAGCACCTGCTAAAAGGGTACAAGTAGCAAATTTGATCTGGCTTTCCACCGAGCAGTTGCTTATTCTGAAGACAGTCTCCATTCTTTCAAACCATTGGGTTAACACAACCACCCCTCAGTGGCCCTCTTAAATAAGGTTTTGCACTTCATGAAATCCCTGGAAAGTGCAATTTTCTAGCAACGCGCTCAGATCCCCGACACCCGTTCTCGAAGAATGGTAATATCAGTGCCATTCCTGGTTTGTCACGTGCGGACCCCCCCCCCCCCCCCCCAGAGCGGCACTGACACCTTGGTTAATCATAGCTTGGAGTTGGGCATTAGTGACCGTAGTGGTTGTGGTTGCTGTTGGGTCTGTTGTTGTTGTGACCGGTGTTGATCTTGTAGCTCGCTTTGGTGCCATTTTCTTTAATCACAGGAAAATACAATACTCGTTAGATTTCATAAAATCATAACCATGACATGACATATCCATGATAAATAAAGTGAAATCACATCACACAGTGAAATGTACAACTGAATTGTAATCAACAATGATATAACCAAATCGACATTCATTCACCACAAATTCGATTATAGACATGACATAACATCACCATTTCATATATAACTGGAAAACATACATGATTGGTTTAGATACAAAATGATCATAATGTTTAGGTTACAAAGTAAAGCATAAAAAAATAAAACCCAAAGCCTTACTAGCCGGGAATTTAAACCCTAAATACTTAGTAGGACAATATACAAAACAACTAGCCATAACAAAGTCTAATCTACAGAACAGCAACCACCTCCTCTGGAAGCTCCGCTGTGCAAGACCCCCAGCGGGGGGTTGGATTTGGGGGGGGGGTGGGGGGGGGGGTGGGGGGGGTGGTTTTGTTTGGGGGGGTTGGGTGGGGTGTTGTGGGGTAGGGGGGATCCCCAACTGTCTCTGTAATGCAGTCACCTGCCCCTGTAATGTCAGCACATTCCCAGTAAATGCTGTCACCTGCCACTACCCCCCCAGTGTGGTGACCAGTCCCTGAAGTGGAATCGTCTCTCTCTGTAGTGTCTGCATAGCAGTCAAGGTCTGAAAAACTTCTGCTGTCGAGTGCGATCAGCAGCTCTCAACTCTCTCATCTCCTTACGCCTCCTGCGGTCTGTCTCTAGCAAATCATAAAATCGCCCTCTCTGTCTCCTGTGGTCCGCTGACTGTAACTCTGTGATCTCTGACATCTGTGCATGAACTGTGGTGCGTAGGGAAATAACCCCTCCATGAGCAAGATCACAGCATCCATCGCTCGTCCCCAAGCCTCTCTAGACATCCCAGCCTCGGTCTCCATGAGCTGACGTGTATGTGCATGAGTACGTCTATCTCTAAACAACATATTGACCCGACCGGCCAATAGCTGTCTCTGTCCCTACTCATCATCTAGCCTAGTGGTAGATCTCATCTGTATCTCGCCTGACCATAGACTCAAACACTCTCATGTGTGCACCCAACTCTATATCGGTACTAACTGGAGCTCCTTGTAGGGTCTCAACAATCTCATCCCATGAATCCGTGATCCCATATCCAACATATCTCTCTGGGTCACGCCTGATCTCCCTGTCTATAGTGGCAACAAAGCCATAATCTGCCCTAAGACCTCCGGCTGGTCTAGCAGCAGCACCGGCGGAGCTCTCTCCTACCTCATACCCCAGGATCCCAGAGCAATACATAACCCCATCCGAGGTGGTAGGTTCACCCGGGTCTGTCCTCTCTACTGACATTCAGATGTAACAACAATGGTGGAAATGAAGTAGGAGCTGATGTGGGCATGGGTGGTGGTGCATCTGGTCTGGTAGGGGTGAGATATGAAAGTGGTGTAAATGGTAGGGAATGGGAAAGTAGCATCAGCCTCAGCTCTCATCCCTAATCGAGGCAGCAATAACCCAAAGAACGAATAGGACTAGGAGGTGTTGCTGTCCAATAACAGGTGAGGGTGTGATTCAGTTGGGAAAGGAAACTGGGTGGGTGATGAAGACCAAGGAGATAGTGGTGATACAGGAGGGGGAAATAAAGCAAGAGTCTGGTCAACCTCAGAATCAACCATGCTGGTACAGGTAATGGCTCTGTAATAGAAATCCCTAACCTTCCACGGTACGCAGGGTGAGTGGAGGTTGTGGCCGCAGACTCCTCAGTCTCAACGCTCAGTCTCCTCTGCATACGGGCAATAGCTGGTAAAGCAACAACTACCGGGTAGGCATGGACTGAGTCTCCTCCCTCCGCCTCCTCGTCAAATCAAACATCCATCTCGACAACCTCATCCTCTCATCCGGCATCGTATATCCATAATTAGTGTCCTCATCCTCCTCAATGTCCATCTCATCATTCTCCTCATCTCCTCCGTCAACAGGAAATCGATAGAATCCTCCTCAGGGTCCACAATCTCATCCTCCTCCGATCTGCATCAGGACAGACTCTGGAACAAAATCAGGTGATAGGCAATGTGAGGCATCCTCATCATACGGCTGGTCTTCAACAACGATCACATCATCAGCATGCTCCGAACCTGGAAACAAATCAGGTGAGGGTGTGCCTGCACAGCATCCTCTAGGCCAGGCACATAATCTGGAGAGGGTAGGGCCTGAAGAGCGGCCTCCACGTATGGGTCCTCTGGCAGGTGAGGGTATGCTCAAAGTACCTCGTGATCATCGGCTCTAGGGATCCAAGTCTGATAGATCCTCAAATGGACGGGAAACCACCGGTGTGTGGAAACCCCAGATCATCCGAGTCATACCCATGACTGAATCTGAAAAATTCAAAAATAGCTTATATTAGTACTTAATATAAGACTCTTTAAGTAAATAAATACATTTAACTCTTAACATGTATATCAAATATGAATGCATCTAGTTCAACCAACTAATGCAACAAGTAGTGTATGCATGAATGTATGCACATATGTATGTCCCGTGTAATCCCTTTGTTATAAAACAACTTTTGAAAACGGTTATAGTCCAGCAAAAACATTTGACCTGGTTCTCTATAACCTTGGCTCTTGATACCAATCTGTAACACCCCCAAATTGGGTCGCAGCGGAATAAGGGTCCGAGGCGTGTTACTTCATAGATCAACAACACAAGATAAATATAGAACGACCAAAAAGTCGTTTGAAAATGATACATTGGATTTAACAAAGTAGTTGTTACATAAGCCCGAAGCTTAACTTGTTCACTTGATCAAATACAAAGATTTTCAGCCCATAACAGATAACAAAAAATGAAATGGCGACAAAATCTAAAATGTCAAGCACATCCAAATCAAAACCACCAATGTGATCCATCGCACCTTGATGCTTATAGATCCCCTGAACTACAATATGCAATTAAAACGTCAACAATATGTTGGTGAATCATAGGATTGATAAATCAAAAATTGTAGGCCCACAAATGTCCCAAGTGTATGAGTTAATCAACAGATGCAGACATCATATAAATGTAATTTACGTTGCTCTAGAGCTCATGACACTGAAGCTTGACGAGTATGAGTACCAAATAATGGCCTACATTGCCCATGGTGATGTTTCTAACCAGCAACCTCCTATATTCCGAATGGATCGATTCGTTTTTGTCCCAGTGATAGCTACACCCCGAACGGGGTTTTCAAACCCAATAGAACTATTAATAACATTCGCGCTCACAGTCCCGCAATTGACAGTTCATAAAATGGCTCAGATATAGGGTATTGCAACTAGCAACACGTAATCATAACATGAAACTTAACCACTTTGTGTCCAATTGGTAGCATTGAGCATGTTTTTCACCCCAAAAACTTTGTAAAACAAAAGCATGTAAAACGTGGGGCTATGAACTCACCTTGAGTGAGTAATGCTAAGTGTATCACAAATAACGCGCCACGCGAATTGATCAAATGCAACCTAATTAAATTAAGGTCGTATAATACCGAGTACTTTAATTGATAACATTGAATATAATCCTATAGTTGTTACATCGTACTATCGTTCGGTCTATCCATAATTAAAGAGGTCATGACATGACGTAACGAGGAGTTAGGACACTTTAAATCCCGTAAATCCAACAACTCGACTAAGACGCCATCCGAAAGAGGCCTCATTAGAAACTCCGTAGTAAATATATTACTTTGATAACTACAAAATAATCTATATAGCTCAATCACCAACTAATGTGTTTATTGGAAAATAGTGTTTAATAAGTTAAAACGTTTATAATACCGTTTGTAGAGTAAACCTAGCATAACCTTTTGCGTTTATAAGCCCGATTCTCATGCCCATCCTTTTCTATTGAGGACAGTTTATTCATAATTTGACATTTACGATAATTTGACTCTCTGTGAACAGTAATCTTTTTACGGTTCACATCAACGTGTCTTTATAAAAATTTTGTAAATGTTTGTCGTAAGAACCCGTAATGTCGAATTTTATTCGTTATGGCCACCGTTTTTAATGATTCTATCGAGGGACGTTCTTCGTTTTTGAAAGTTTCAATAATTTTATGAGGGTTTACAAAAATATTAACTTCTGTCCATTAATAGTAACATTTTATAAAAATAGTTTTATACAAGTATTAATTGACGTAAACTCGCGGAAAAACTAACTTCGTACGATATTAATTGGAAAAATATATGATTCTTATCAATTTTGGACTCCTAAAATGTTGTAAAATAGTTAAAAAGAAACAATACTATCTGTTTATAAATTTAATTAAAAATATTTTTGATAAAAATTTCATTTACGACTCCTTTTATTAAACGTAAAAACACCGTTCTTAACGTAACTTTTTCGATAAAAATCCGTATTTAACAATTTCTTACCTTTTCGGAAAACGACGTGTAAAAGAAAACCTCTAATAAACAAAATAAAGAGTGTACTGTAAACAAATCGGAAATATTGTGACAGCAAGAATAAGTGTAAGTTAGATACGACCATTTTATAGACATATTCTTTATACTTTAACACAAAAGTTAAATTACCCCCAGTCCATAAATATCATATGATAGTTAGATATCACAAATAAGATATTGGGTTCATGTGACCATTAATAGTCTCATATGTACCAAGTACAAGGTTAACCAATCCCATGATAAATACTTAATATCATAATCCTTTACTTAAGAAATCCAGCTAAATTACTAGTTTTTTTCCATAATCATAGTTTATACCCACACCGTCAAATACCTAAGTAAATACGGCCAGTCTTAGTCTACAAGTTTAGGCTAAAGACTCAATGTATAAACTACAATAAATTTGCTAGTTTATATATACTGTTATCACTTGTGTGGTGGTGTACGTGTTTAATGTATTTGAAATTGTTTGATGGCTCTTGGGAAAACGGATATACTTTCTTAATAAATATACTTATTTATTAAGTCGTAAATTAAACCCGTTTAATGTCCGAATATATTAATATTCGACCGATTCTTTAAGCGTTTTATTATTTCACTTTTGATCACAAATATACCCTTAAGCTTCTAGATATTACACTTTAGTCCCTAGGTTTATAAAATATAAACATTTACACTGTAAACCCTTTAGTTTTGATAATTACATAATTAGTCCTTTAAGTTTACAAAAATGAAATTTAGGTCTTTATAGTTACTACTGGTAGATATAGTCATTACTACTGGTAGCATATTAGTTACTCCTGGTAGAATAATATTGTCATTAGTACTGGTAGTACTATAATGGTTACTACTGGTAGATATAGTCATTACTACTGGTAGCATATTAGTTACTCCTGGTAGAATAATATTGTCATTAGTACTGGTAGTACCATAATGGTTACTACTGGTAATGTTATAGTTAGTCCGGGTAGTACAAATGCATTCGTTAAGCTTATTTAAGTTTGCTTAAGCTGTTTGGCTTATTGATAAGCTCGGATGAGCTTATTTTGAGCTTATTGGGCTCGTTGGCCCAACAACCATTTACTGAAAATTAGTACCAAGGTCCATTAAGGTTCGTTTGGTTTTTAAAGGGTATAAGGGCCTATATAAGTTTCAATAAGCTCGTAGGTCACCTTAATAAGCTCGTAGAGCTTATTACCACTTCGTGGGTCCTACTGTTGGGCCTGTTGGGCTTGTTCGGCCTTATTGGGCCCGCTTGTGGCCCGTAAGTTTTCTTAAACATTTGATTCTTTCCTACGGGTTCATGTTTCATATAAGCCCTCGATAAGCTCATGGGAGCTTAATTATAAGTTGAGAGCCTTCACTAATAGGTCGTTGGGCCGGTTGGGCCCGAACGTGGCATGTTGGATCGTGAGAGGTCCATTGGTTTCTCTAACCATATATAGGATTCGAAAATAGTCTTAGCAATTATATTTCGTTTGTTAGCCCCTATACACTAGTCGTGTTACCCATGCAAACATTTGTTTAAGTCGTGTATACCTTCCAAAGCCATTGTGTCGTGTTTTTCCTTAAGAGTTTACGTATGGTTTTTCTCATAACGGATGGTTTTCAAAACCTTATTTGTTACTAAACACGTTACTCGTTTCCTTTATAGTTTTACCACCACACCAGTTGTTAAGTGTATTCATAATACGCATCATGCGTCCTTAATTCATTTATCATGCGTGTTCTCAAGCTAGTGTGCTATACATACATACATTTGACCCATAAGCTAGTCATTACGAAAAGAATACGCATAATACGATTGTCATGAGTTTGAATGTGACTTACAAAGGTCCTAGCGCCTTGTTTAAGGGTATGCGAGTAATGTGGCAATCCACGTGTGTAAAACGCGATCAATAACCAAATCCCAAGCTTCAATACTTTGTAAATGCCCAACCCTAGCTCGTGTAAACTCCTTTATAAACTTGTATGACAACTAGGAATGTTTGTGGGTTCGAATGAGATCAAGGGAGGTGTTTGTTTGCGGTTTGAAACTCGAACTAAGGGAAGAGAGTATATATGATTATGGTTTGAGTGAGTGTGAGTTGTAAGAGTGTTAAGTGTTAAGTGTGAGTGTATATTTATAGCCAAAGAGCTAGTTAACTCTCCTAGTTTCACAAACAACCCAAACCGAACCAAAATCGTGCCTTAGGAGGTGGTTTTTGAAGTTTCTAGTTAACTACACCTTGTTTTGTTAAACCACTCAAGTACATGTCTTAATTAGAGTATATTTGTACAAGATTTGGTTAGATACTAGAAATCTTAAGGATTTGTACTAATACATGCATGTTGCCGTGACCTAAAGGGGCAAGGGAGGGTTCATTGGTTATTATCCAATGTGTAATGGGTTAGTGGAGACATTAAGGACACATATTAATTAACTAGGAGATGTACAAGTACTTGTGAGGATCATTAGGAGATTTTCTAGGTGTGTTTGTGTGTGTAACCGGCCCTTAGTGGGTCACATATACAAAATTGATTTAATTTTTGTGTTTAAGGTTTCAAAGTGGGTATTGGTTTGAGTCTAGGTAAGTCTAGGTATTTCCGGGGTATGTCCAAATGTATTTTATTGCGAAACGTAACCCTTTTACGTGACCAATAAAAATAAAACACGCAAAGTTAATCATTATCTTCTTAATAATTATTTATTACTTGGTGGATGTGGACCTTAATTTATTTGATGGTCATTTACATTAAATGGTTATTTCTAGTCTACGCGATTTAGCTCTAAAGCAAAATTAAAAGTAAACGCGTATCGGATCAAAATAAATAGTGACAATTTAATAGGAGTCGTAAAATGACCTGAAATTGAGAAATGTTATAGTATTTGACTAGGTGATAAAGACACAATCGTCCACATCTATTGATTATTACTAACCTAAACTTGCAGGTACTCCAGATGATTGGTGCAGCTGATTCCCGACAAGTCATGATTCATAACCACATGCTCATACCCGACCGACAAATATAAAGACATCATGAAATCTCAAGTACATGTTTCAAGACTTCCGCTACTCTGATACCGTACGTCTTTCTTGAAGTGACGAAGGATTAAAGTCAAAGAATTTCAAAGAAGTTTCCGTCACTCTGATACCGAACGTCTATCTCGAAGTAACGAAGTGTTAAAGTTAAAGAATTTCAAGAAAGATGCAACATTAAAGATTTTCAAGTCAACAAATCAAGAAAGGTATGAGCATGTCGGTCCAGAAGTCACAAGATCACATGGTGGCAAAATTCACAAAATGGCAAAATGAGATTATGCTTGGTTGATGATTTTAAGGTGTTCAAGATCACATTCAAGACAAGCCAAGGAACAAGCTCAAGACCTAAAGTCTATGATCACTACATCAAACCACAAGATTAGTGATTGAAGCTAAACAAGCTCAAGACTAAAGTTAAAGCATAGTATGCTAAGTTTAAGTTTTTGTAAAATGGAGCGACCTCCCTTAGGGAGAGATTGTTAGGAATACGAAATTCCTAGGAAAGTGTTGGTCGCTTCCATAGATAACTGTCGTTAGCTCATTAAGTAAATTTTAGAAACTTACATAGTTAGTTGGCTAAAGGCCCATGGATAAACCCATGCAAGCCCAAGCCCACCATCTATTGTAAGTATATAAACACCTCTCCATACCTTGAAGAGGTGGTTGGTTGCTTATTTTTACACACATTAATATATGTTTACTTTCTCTCTCTAAATGTTCATCCAACCCTTTCTCTCACTAAAATAATCTCTTTCCCTCTCATCTAGTATGTTATTAGATTAGTCTTCACATGGATTGGTAGCCAAACTCACATAAGATCACATAAACACATAATTATTATAGCACATCATGATGTTCAAGTCAAAACTAATGGTTTGACTAACCTGTTAAAGGCATAGTTGTCACACTATGAGCTAGGGTTTAACAAGATCACCATTGCTTTAATCCCTAAGATAAATTATAATAATAAGGATGCTTTATGAAAATGCGTTTAATTGTGGCAGAATTCTACGTGTCTAGGTCTTAGGAAGAAGTACCGCCTAAGTCTTAAGAATGATATACCGCCTCGAGATAAGTAATCATTGCACTAAATAAACAAACGAACATTCTGATTGGATTAATAATGATTAATACGTTTTTCTTATATTTGGCTCAACCGCTCTTTTATCTTCTGTTAATTTGCTTGCGTGTGTTTTTGTATCTTGAATTAATTTTAGTCACCATAAAACCCGTGCCAGTCTCTCAGATTTAAAACCCCCTTATCCTTTAGATTTACGATTAACATAGGTTTAGCATAGGTTTAGCGTAGATTAGACTAACTTAGATTAGAAAAACCAAAGTATTAATAAATTGAAAGTGTTTCTCGCTCTTAGTGATCGACACCCTAGTTACCACGAAACTCCCATCGATCGGGTATACTGCCCGTGAAAGTGTTGTTTTAGGTAAAGTCGGCAAAATATAAATTTAAAACTTGAAAGCATAAATTAAACCTACACGATGACACAATCACACGGCTTATATAACACAAAGTAATAACTATAAACGCTTGTCGATGACATATCCCCGGGGATACCAAAAGGAAAAAAAGAGTTAGAACATACCTTCGGCTATGGACTCGGCTCGTTCTCGCCCCTCGGCTTGTTCTTGTCCCCTCGGTCTCGGCTACTGTTAACTGCCAAACAAAAAAATCTAAATCAAACCTACACCATAGCTTCTTATTATACCTTATTATACCACAATTTATTATAATTAACAAAATTTAAAAAAATACATCAAAACCTTTAATAACTAAAAACTAAAATCAAACATCACCACCAATCAAACCTGTTTAGAGGGTTAGCAAAAGAAGTAAAAGAGTTAGTATTTAGAGGGTTAAGGAAAGAATTATGGTTTAGAGGATGAGGAGGGTTTAATTCGTGTGCTCGTGTGAGTGGCGGTGGTGAGTGGTGGTGGGTTCTGTGGTGAGTGATGGTGGTGGTGGTGGGTTATGTGGTGGTGATGGTGAGTGGCACGGTGGTGGTGGTGGGCTCTTTTTCTCAAGTCGCCGGCGTGGGTGATGTTTTTTTTAACTTTTTTGTTTAAGTGTTTGGTACCAGATCTAGTTTTGTACTTTTTAAATACCCGACGACAATCCCCAGGGACATGTCCCCGGGGAAAGTCTCTAGCTTTTTTCGTTTAGTTAGTTGGCGGGCGAATGAAATTTTTGAGGGGACGTGGACGAATGAGTCAAGATGGTATCGTTATACATTAGATGTTATCGTTGTACATTAGATGTTCAACGGATGAGTCGAGATGGTATCGTTGTACATTAGACGTTTAACAGATGAGTCGAGATGGTATCGTTGTACATTATATGTTCAACGGATAAGTCGAGATGGTATCTTTGTACATTAGATGTTTAACGGATGAGTCAAGATGGTATCATTGTACATTAGATGTTCAACGGATGAGTCGAGATGGTATCCTTGTACATTAGAAGTTCAACAGATGAGTCGAGATGGTATCGTTGTACATTAGATGATTAACGCATGAATCGAGATTGTATCGTTGTATATTAGACGTTCAACGGATGAGTCGAGATGGTATCATTGTACGTTAGATGTTCAACGGATGAGTCGATATATTATCGTTGTACATTAGATGTTCAACGGATAAGTCAAGATAGTATCGTTATACATTAGATGTTATCGTTGTACATTAGATGTTCAACGGATGAGTCAAGATGGTATCGTTATACATTAGATGTTATCGTGTACATTAGTTGTTTAATGGATGAGTCGATATGTTATCGTTGTACATTAGATGTTCAACGGATTAGTCAAGATGATATCGTTATACATTAGATGCTATCGTTGTACATTAGATGTTCAACGAATGAGTCGAGATGGTATCGTTGTACATTAGATGTTCAATGGATGAGTCGAGATGGTATCGTTGTACATTAGATGTTCAACGGATGAGTCGAGATTGTATCTTTGTACATTAGATGTTTAACGGATGAGTCAATGCGGTATCTTTGTACATTAGATGTTTAACGGATGAGTCGAGATGGTATCATTGTACATTAGATGTTCAACGGATGAGTCGAGATGGTATCATTGTACATTAGATGTTCAACGGATGAGTCGAGATGGCATCGTTGTACATTAGATGATTAACGCATGAGTCGAGATGGTATCGTTGTACATAATATGTTCAACGGTTGAGTCGAGATGGTATCATTGTACATTAGATGTTCAACGGATGAGTCGATATGTTATCGTTGTACATAATATGTTCAACGGATGAGTCGATATGTTATCGTTGTACATTAGATGTTCAACGGATGAGTCGATATGTTATCGTTGTACATTAGATGTTTAACGGATGAGTCAAGATAGTATCGTTATACATTAGATGTTATCGTTGTACATTAGATGTTCAACGGATGAGTCGAGATGGTATCTTTGTACATTAGATGTTCAAAGGATGATACGATATGTTATCGTTGTATATACTCCCGCCAAATATTCCCGCCAAGCACTCTTTTTTACCATAAGAGCAGATATTATCCTCAGAACCACCAACAGATCACACATACTCTTACCATCACAACCACCAACAGATCACACACACTCTTACCATCACAACCACCAACTGATCACAATATTATTATGAAGATGGTGTCATATAAAGCTTTTGTGTGTCGTTGTGGAGCCGAAGATGTAGCTCTGCGAGAATCGTATAAACCTAAAACCTGTGGTAAACTATACTATGCATGTCCACGATCCAAGGTGAACAATCACATGTTTTTTTTGTGTAATATACAAATAATCTGGTTAGTTGTTAAATATTGATTTCTTTACTCTTTAACAACCTCGGGAAGATTGTTTTGGATGTGAATTTTTTTATGAAAAGAGGAACGAGACCGTCTACTGGTCAGTTCTCCTGGAGCTTCAACGACTCCAATTTATTCTCCAGGACCTTCAACACCTCCAAGCTATTCTCCAGGACCTTCAACACCTCAAAGCTATTCTCTGGGACCTTCAAGAAATGCAGAGTGCTCAAACTGCAAGCACTTGCTTGTAAAGATAACGGTACTCGAGGCAACAGTGGAAATGTATATGCATTCGGAACAACACACACTTAATTCAACTGCACTACTTCACGAAGTTTACAATGACATAGGAAAACTTGGTTTGGAGTAGTTTGTCATTTGGAATGTAATTCGTATGCTTCATTGTTTAAACTTTTATGGCTTTGCTAATGTAATTCGTATGTTTTATTGTTTTAACTTTTATCCACTTTGTAATGTAATTCGTATGTTTTATTGTAAGTCGCGTATGATTATCGGTTTAAGACCTCGCTTGTGTTTCTACAAGTGGTATGTATAATATTTAACTAAATGAATGTTTGTTTTTGTGTTTCTACATGTGCATCCTAAAAAAGTATACGGTATATCATGTTCAACTATGAAATTTAATTAACGAACCGCATACCGGATCGAACCGAAAAAATATACCGAACCGATTAAACGAACCAAGAGATTAAACCGGACCGGACCGAACCGAAATTTATTTTTTGTTAGTATTTATATAATTATTATTTATAAAATATATAATTATAAACAAGAATTATATATTTTATAAATAATAAATATATAAATGATAAAATAATAATTATAAATACTATTCTCCGGCGACAAGTCGCCGAGATAATATAGGCCACGTCACCCACCATTCGTCATTAACTAATACATTTAGTCAACGAAAGTCAAAAAATGTTAAACTCTTCCCCGGCGACATGTCGCCGGGATACTATAGGCCACGTCACCACACCATCTTCATTAACTAATGACTTTGCTTAACCACGATCAACATCGGTCAACATTTTTTCTGGCGACATGTCACCGGGGGATATTGGGCGGGAAACGCCACCGCCAAGATTTTGGGTAGATTTTTTGGTCAAAGTCTGACGAATGTATCCCGGCGACATGTCGTCGGGGTTACTTTTAGTCAAACTTTGACAAAATTTTTACAACATTGAGGTCACGTCAGACTGTTTTTTGTCGTTTAGTGTGTTTTTTCCGGCGACATATGTCACCGGGATTGTTTCGTCGCCCGTTATCTTTATTCTTGTAGTGACTTTAGCTTCTAATGATGCAAGTATTCAAAAGAAAATATACTTACGAAATCCACTAGTCGAGAAGATTGTATGTTCAATTTTTCTAGCTTTTGACAAGTCATGAATAGTCATCAATCTTCAATTTTTAATTTCTATACGCATCTATTTTTCAGGGGTCCACGACCATTAATAGTTGGTTTTTATATGCGTTTGGTGTAAAACTTCATTTTATACGTTTGTATTGTTGGACCAAAAGTTGTTAATTGTTATAGGCATAACGTATAAAGATATACCCTTTGATGTGATCTAACTAGTAAATAATTGTTTAGCAGTTGTCATGTGATTAGAAAGCAGTCATAATGTTTATTTTTATGGATTGAAGGAAGCATTTGGTTTTTGTTGCTCATATGTCCTAATGTTGCTGATAAAGATTGATTTCAACAGGGAGCTGAGATCACTTATTTTGAGTTGCAGGCTCACCGGTATTTCATTTTACGGTGCCAGCGCGCCTTTGATTTCTTGAGACCCTGTTCGGCCGATATCACACCGTAGACTGGCGATTTTTTTAATATATCAAAATGAAGAAATAGTTAAATTTGTTCATAAGGACATGGTTCTGCCTTGTTACACTATTTCTTCATTTTTAATATATCAAAATGAAGAAATAATTAAAACTTGTTTATAAGGATATAATGTGCCTTTTTCTTTTATATTGTTATGAAATTGAGCATTGCTAAATCCTCTTACAAAATCAACCTACTTATTCTCCTACACACACAATCATATAATATATATTTTTTTCACTTATTCTCTCTTCAAATTCAAACCGTCAGTTCCGCCATGTGTCAGAATCTTGTGTGTAGGAAGATTTGTATGACATTTTTATAAGTGGAATTAGTATTTTTGTATGAAATTATATGTTACAACATCAAGGTATCAACCTTCACTTTGATTTCTAGCAGGAATAAGAAAGTGTCTCTCAATTGGTTACTGTTATATATGTAATTTATTTTCCCCTGTGTAATTGTTTTATGTAGCTCTTTGCTAGTTTAATAAAAATCGTTGTTCAAAAAGTTTTTCTTTTCTTTTAAAAGACTACAAATTAGGTAGTACCATCTTGCTTTGTGAAATTTAATCAAACTGTGGTCCTCATTTCTTTTTTCTTCGAGTTGTCAAAAATCTTGGTATGAATAAAAATAGCTAGTTAGTTGCGTGGTAGTTCTTGCTCAAAAAAAAAATAGTTGCGTGGTAGTTAAGTTGTCCGAGAAATTCTTTTCAAGAATACTCAATTACGTCCATTAACCAGATGGTGTTTATTAAGGATCATTATTAATATTAGCCATTAAGATTTGATAGGTCACGACTCCCTATACGAAATTTTGTACCAAGTATGCAAGGTATTATGTGTCTTTTATATGGTACTCAAAATCGACTTGATTCAAACATGTCAAGCTACTTGAGGGTTAAGATCAACATAGACTCATTATTTGTCATAGATCCAATGAATCAATCTCAACCATTTATTTTTTCATCAAAAATAAAAAAACTCAATTTTCATCTTTTTTTAAAAATAAAATATCTTACAAACGGTAAATCGTCACACGACAAAAAATACACCATCGCGACGAGTATTTTTTTATCTTTCAGTAGAAATCATATATGATTTCATGAAATCATAAATGATTTCATAAAATTATATATGATTTGTGATTCTAACGAACTTTTTTTCAATTTTGTTTCAGTCACGAATTGCGAAAATCATATATGATTCGTATAACGAATCATATATGATTTCATAAAATCATATATGATTTGTGATTCTAACGAATTTTTTTTCAATTTTGTTTCAGTCACGAATTACGAAAATCATATATGATTTGTGATTCCGACGAACTTTTTTTCAATTTTGTTTCAGTCACGAATTGCGAAAATCATATATGATTCGTATGACGAATCATATATGATTTATATAACGAATCATATATGATTTCATAAAACCATATATGATTTCATAAATCATATATTTTTTTTGAACGGCAAAATATATTAACTAGCAAAAAGCTAGAAAAAAAATTACAAAGAGATTAAGTGAGGATTTTTTAACCAAGTCTCCCACGAGAAAGACCTATTACATCTACTATGACACCAGAAAAAAGATAAAGACACAATATCATCAAAGACCGTAGATCGTCTAGGAGGAATGTCATCAAAAATGGTACGATTCCGAAGATTCCAAATCGACCACCAAGCCATGTAAAAAACTCCTTCCAACAGACTTTTAACTTTAGCCGAAACACGAATAGCAGACAACCAAACCTGCCAATCCAAGAACGAGATCCAAGGATGCCACTCAAGATCCCACCATCTGCAAACACGACGCAAAATCGCCTGAGCCAAAGAACACCGGAAAAGCACATGATGGGTGTCCTCCTCGCTACTATCACATAAAGGGCAGCTAGAAGAATCTAAAGAAACCCCTCTTCGGACCAGATTACTTCTAGTTGGGATGCAGTCCCGCCTAGCACGCCAGACAAAAATGTTTACTTTAATTGGGACATATTTGACCCATCTTGTTGTCTCAGGAAACGACGGAAGAAACAAGTCGTCAATATAAGAACGAATCACCTTAACCCGATATTGACCATCTCCTGACAGATCACATACCCACCGGTCATGAGAGGGAGAAAGGGAAACAGTATCCACAATGGAGACCAGCTCAAGCATCTGTTGCTGTTCTGAACCATCTCGAACCGATCTACGAAAAGAGAAATCAGCGGGGCCTGCCATTTTTGAGGCCACCGAAGCATCCTTGTCCAGCTCAAGCTGCGAAAACAGACGAGGGAACTTAACACAAAGAGGCATGTCGCTAGTCCATACATCGATCCAAAACCGAGTACCATGCCCATCTCCTAAACGCTTTTTACAATGAGAACCAAAGTCAAACCCTTTATCTTTCAAAACCTGTAATTCCCGTAAAATTGAGCACCAAATCGAAGAAGACTTGATCGAATGAGAGCCTATCGAAGTGCCATATAAAGCTTTGATAACACGAGTTTTTTAGTCCATTAAGAACCATCTTTGCAAGTCACAAAAACGCACACCCATTTAAGGAGAAGGCGCGGGTTAAGAGCGTAAGAAAACTTGATACTCCTCAAGACTCCTGCTCTTAGAGGCTAGAACCTATATCCCAAGCATATCCACGTATTTTTTGACCATCGGGTCGTGCACCCAATGAAAAAAATTAGTTACGAATGGCTTCCAAGACCTTCAAGATACCTTTAGGAACCTTAAAGATTGACAAAGTGTAAAGGGGGGACGCACCAAGAACCGATTTCAACAACGTAAGCCTACCTCCTATTGAAAGAGTCTTCGCCTTCCACTTAGATAAGCGGTTTTTAAGCTTAACCACCGTATCCTCCCAAGCTTTATGCCGAGTCATGCACTCTCCCACCATCACACCTAAGTAACGAAATTGATTTTGCAAAACATCACACCTAATTAGAAACGAGCCGCCAATTCCACTGTTGGGACGAGAAACTCAACTTCCAAGCAATTGACACTTTTAATATTAATCTTAAACCGACGCAAGATGAAAGCACTTAAGAATTGATATATCCTCTTCAAATTCTAATCAGACCATTCACCTAGGAACAAAGCGTCGTCCGCATAGAAAAGATGCGAGATATGTAAATGTCTAGATAAATTAATACCTTTGAAGTAACCACCTTCCACCACTCTAGAAAATGACATGTGAAGCGATTCCATAACAAGAATAAAAAGGTAAGGAGCCAATGGGTCGCCTTGTTTAAGGCCACAATGGAAGGAGAATGTCATTCGAAGGACTTTCCATTAACCAAAACCGTTAGCCTTGCAGAACTGAAAGTGCCTCGAATCCACTTGCACCAAGAAGGACCAAAACCAAAACCTTCAAGCATATCCAGTAAATAATCCCATCGAACCGAGTCGTATGCCTTTGCGAAATCTACTTTAAAAGAACATAGCTTGCTTATTCTTCCTCTTGCACCAATGTAAAATCTCATTTAAAATGAACGGCCCATCCAAAATCTGTCTACCAGCAACAAAAGCCGATTGTGTATCAGAAATAAGCTCAGGGAGAACAGCAGCCAACGGTGGAAGGATCTTTTACACCTTTTATAAGACACTTCCGATTTTAGGCTTATCGGACGGAAATCGTTAATAAGTTTTGCATCAGCCACTTCGAAATTAAAGCAACAAGGAGGAAGATTACATCCCTCTTGGATAAACGAACCATGCTCAAAGAAAGACTCAACTGCTTCACAAAAATCCGCGCCCACAAAATTCCAATACTTTTTAAAGAATTCAAAAGTGAATCCATCCGGCCCGGGTGACTTATATGATTTCATAAATCATATATGATTTCATAAAATCGTATATGACTTCATAAAATCAAAAAAAAAGTTCGTCGAAAGTATATAGTGTCGCCCCTCTATAGAAAGATAATTTAATTCTCGTCGCGATGATATGTTTTGTTTTGCGTAACAATTAACAGTGTGTGAGATATTTAATTTTTTAAAAAAAAGTGAAAATGAGTTTTTTTATTTTTGATGAAAAAATGAGTGGCTAGGATTGGTTCATTGGGTCTATGACAAATATTGGGTCTATATTGAACTTTTGGCAGCTACTTGAACAAACTTTGTAGGCAAGCTCGAGCTCTAATATATTTGGTTCGTGAGATTTATCGAGGTTTAGGTTAAATTGAAATTAACCTTTTTTATCTACATATAATCACTACTTAAAATTTCACAACCATATTAGGTAGTATGCCTACGATATGACGATTATTTATCGAGCTCGATATTGAAATATAGGCCGGATCAAGCTTAAGTTTTAAAAGACGGTTCGAGCTTTGGCGTAAAATTAAATACTTGATCAAGCTAGATTCGAGTTTCAAACTTAGGCTTTAGTAGTCAAATCGAGTTTGAGTTTGGCACTACTTGCTTCTAGTGTTTTCTTCAATGTTTTGAAACATGGGTTGGCCCGGTCAGTTTAACTGCGAATTAGCTTGGAGACCGGTTCGGATGTGATTGGGTTTTTCTTGTTTGAGAATTGGATTAAACCACGGGTCTGATAACCCCACCCCCTCCCCCCCGCGGTCATGACTTTTCTCTAAAAAATCTAACAAAAACTTTTTTTTTCATAAACTTTTCTTAGCTAAATCGACAAGTTGAAGTGTCAAGCTACTTGAACAAACTTTGTAGGCAAGCTCGAGCTCTAATATATTTGGTTCGTGAGATTTATCGAGGTTTAGGTTAAATTGAAATTAACCTTTTTTATCTACATATAATCACTACTTAAAATTTCACAACCATATTAGGTAGTATGCCTACGATATGACGATTATTTATCGAGCTCGATATTGAAATATAGACCGGATCAAGCTTAAGTTTTAAAAGACGGTTCGAGCTTTGGCGTAAAATTAAATACTTGATCAAGCTAGATTCGAGTTTCAAACTTAGGTTTTAGTAGTCAAATCGAATTTGAGTTTGGCACTACTTGCTTCTAGTGTTTTCTTCAATGTTTTGAAACATGGGTTGACCCGGTCAGTTTAACTGCGAATTAGCTTGGAGACCGGTTCGGATGTGACTGGGTTTTTCTTGTTTGAGAATTGGATTAAACCACGGGTCTGATAACCCCAACCCCTCCCCCCGCGGTCATGACTTTTCTCTAAAAAATCTAACAAAAACTTTTTTTTTCATAAACTTTTCTTAGCTAAATCGACAAGTTGAAGTGTTAATAACTAACACCCCCCCCCCTCTTTCCCTTTTCCCCGAGTCATGACTTTTCTCTAAAAAATCTAACAAAAACTTTTTTTTTTCATAAACTTTTCTTAGCTAACACTAACTTAAAACACAACTAATATAGTTTTATTATAGTATATTATTACTTGAAATCATAAGTTAATTATTTTTGCAAATCTTTAGTATAGCTTTATAGATCTAAAACTTAAAAACTAAAGCTTATGGGTAATTACTTAATTTCTTTCATTTTTTTCAATTGAGTGTAAGATGAATTATTATGAAATCAAACAATACTACATCTAAACGTAATGGGATGACCTTTTGCGGTCGGTCTTCCCATGTGGCAATAAAAGAGACCTGGTCACCCCACTACGCCGACTGAAGCAAGACCTGGTCACCCCCAACCTTTGCAAAGTTAGGGTCTTCTGCACGACCTTACAATTGGAGGAAGATTTCGTATTAAAAAAAATTAACTCTTTCTTTTATATTTTTATTTAAAAAAAATAAACAATCCCCCATTTACTATAAAATCTCACTTTTTATACCATTTTTAATCACAAAACACATACATTTTATACACTTTCATTATCTTTTTTAAATGGCTTGTTCGATACTACATAGCGACGATGAAATCCAAGCTTTGGTTCAAAAACAAATTGACGAAGATATGGTTCATCAGAAAGCGATACCACACATACATTTTATACACTTTCCGTAATTTTTTTCCGTCTTTTCTTCCATGTATTTTTATTTCCGTATTTTAATTTGTAAAATGTTTAATTATTAATGTAATGTTTTTAAAATAAAAAAAATTGTTCGGTGTCCTCTGCGGTCACCACTACATGTGTTTGGTCACTGTGTGGTCTAAGAGGGAGAAAACTGAGTTGGCGCTGACATGACGGTGTCCTCTGCAGTCACCACTACATTCAGTCTTATATGAAAAAATTATGCACATGTAAAGAACCGGTTTGACCCGTCAATGCAGACAGTTAAACCGATGACCCAATAAACTGACTAAACCAGGTAAATTAAACAACCAGGTTTTAAAACATTGATTTTCTTTTATTTTATAAACGGTTACAAATAATATCAAACAATAAAGTTGCAAAAAGTTAACACAACAGCATAAACAAACAACATAAACTCCGACTGATAAAAATAAAATCAATCATTCCAAATCTTTTATGGACTCCAAATATTGATTTTCTTTTATTTTATACACGTACAATTTTGTCGGAGCCGGATATGAAAGAAGTAGGATGTAAACGGTCATCTCCACCTCTACTCGAGGGTAATTGAACTCCTTCCATGACAACCTCCGACTAATAAAAATAAAATCAATCATTCCAAATCTTTTATGGGATCCAAATATTTTCTAGCGATTGTCCCATTCGCACCACGAGGAAAAAAACCACCAGCAACATGTTCATCTCCAGTTTGATATAGAATTCGTAGTACTTCTTCAGGTGTTCGACCATATGACAACGAGCTAGCATTCGCGAACAATATATTTCCTGTTGTCCTCCCTTCAGCCCCTAAAGAAGCCGGTACAATAAGGCCTTCATCTTTTAGGCCAGCATGACCTAACCTGTTTCTTAGCTCCGAGATTCTATCGGTAAACTCAGCTACCGTTATACCATATGGAATTACCCTTTGTGTTGCTCGTTCGTATAAAAGCGTTCTAATAACCGCATCTTGACCTGATTCTATTCCCAAAAGACCTGCTATAAGCTGATGTATACATATAGTTTTAGTTTGCTTGTGTTTTGACAAATGAAGTTGAGTATAAGTAACTTGATGTATATTAAAAAAAATACCGTATTTCGACCCTATATTGCTCGTGGTTACAAGAAAATCTCAATTGAAATTCAGAGAAAAAAACACTTTGTCTCTAAGGCACGAGATATCAAGCTCATACACAGAAAGTTGTAATATTGTGTTCTGTCTTCACGAGAAAAAACTGTATAATCACATAACGAAAATCAGTTAATTCGGTTATAGACATAAGTCTTCAAATTAACACATAATTTAAACCTCATATTCTTAATCTTACACCTTTTAATCACTGCCACTTAACCATCCTAATTATATCTAAAAAACTAATTCATTCCTCTTTTCCCTCCCTTTTCATCTATTCCACCTCCATTTCTATCCCAATCTTTTTTTTTTTTTTTTTTTCCCCCCCCCCCCCCCCCCCCCCCCCCCCCCCCCCCCCTTTTTTTTTATTTTTTTTTTTTTTTTTCCCCCCCCCCCCCCCCCCCCCCCCCCCCCCCCCCCCCCCCCCCCCCCCCCCCCCATTTTTTTTTTTTTTTTGTGGCCCCTGGGGGGGGTGGGGGGTTTGCCGGGGTGGGGGGGCCCCGCAAGGGGGCGCAGCCCCCTTGACCCCTGCACTTATTTTGGCGATATCGAGCTAGCTAGTACAAGCGTGCACTCCGCACCTCCTAACTTGACTATAACTTAACTTGACTAAGCCCTTGATCTCAAGTAAATCACAATTACATAAAATATATTGATGACACTAAAATCACCAACATTCCTCCCCCATTTTAGTGTAATCCTTGATCTACTAAAATTAGACAAAACAAACCAAACTCATGCATAAATGAAAATGTCTTAGAGATTGAATTTTCACATAGTATATTACACATTCCAAATATTCGAGAATCAGGGTGTCCTACGGATTGAACCCGTTAACTCGTTTGAATACTCGAAGATAATATACACATAAGTTTCTACAAGTTTCTAATGTACATATACTTGACACTATTACAAAGCCTTGCGTCCATATCCTTCATGAGCATATAGAAAGCCAAGCCTAGCTTCTTGAAGCGGCGACACTCCATGCTCACATAGGTAGTTCTTTTAGTCTTGCACCTGCAATGCAATTTATCAAAAGAACTATTAAGAAGATAAACTTCAACCTAACACTGCCAGAAAAAAAACCCCCCCCCAAAATATATTCTGAACACATACCCTTGATGATAAATTGTGTTTCAATCTTTAATTGTAAGCTTTTCACATTGAATTCAGCTTCTAACGTTGTATTAGAAGGGAATTGGGTGTCTCATAGTTAGAGATTTAAATGGACTTTAATCCCATCCCAATAGCCGACTTATGCACTAAGTCTCTAGCTAATCCCTTAGTCAAGTGATCTGCCAAGTTTTGTTGAGAACGAACAAAATCCACAGAAATCACTCCATTCGTAATTAACTCACGAACCATGCTGTGTCTAACACCTAAGTGTCTAGACTTTCCATTGTAAATTTGACTATATGCCTTAGCCAAAGTGGCAGCACTATCACAATGTATGGAAATAGGAGATATTGGTTTTGGCCACAAAGGAATCTCATAGATAAGGTTCCTTAACCATTCTGCCTCCTTTCTATGCAGCAGCTAAAGTCTTACCAAATTCATTTCCATCGTCGAATCAGTAATGCAAGTTTGCTTCTTAGAAAGGTTGCCCTGATAATGACACCTCCACCTAGCAAGAATACCCAACCAGTAGTGGAAGTATGATCTTCACTATTGGTTATCCAACTTGCATCAGAATAACCTTCAATAACCGAAGGAAATCCAACGTAAGACAAACCATAATTCATTGTCTTTTTCAAGTACCTGAATACTCTAGTAATTGCTTCCCAATGGTGATTACTAGGATTACTAGTAAATCTACTCAATTTTCCGACAGCATAAGCAATATCCGGTCTTGTGCTTGTCATAGCATACATCAAGCATCCAATTGCTCTTGAGTATTCAAGTTGATTCACAGGTTTACCCACATGGGGCATTAATTTAATACCTGCTTCCATGGGAGTACTAACTGGACCACAACCTTCACAATTAAACTTCTTGAGAATTTTCTCAATGTAGTGAGATTGTGTAATCGTAAGACCCTTATTCTCACGCTTAATTCTTATTCCAAGAATCACATCCGCCTCCCCCATGTCTTTCATAGAGAAATTCGAGGACAAAAACTCTTTAGTTTTATCAACTTGGGTTTGGTTAGTACCAAAAATCAACATGTCATCCACATATAAGCAAATGATGACTCCTTTATCAGATTAATCGAATTTGCAGTATACACACTTGTCTGATTGATTTTGCAATAAATCATTTTGTCCTAACAAACCGCATCAACTTTTGAAGCCTCTGTTTAGGAGGCTTGGTTGAGTCTCATCAAAGATTTAATTAACTTACACACTTTATGCTCATTACCTGGCATAACAAATCCTTCTGGTTGCTTCATATAAATCTCCTCTTCCAAATCACCATTTAAAAATGCTGTTTTGACATCCATTTGATGAATCACTAAATTGTGAGTAGCTGCTAAAGCTATCAATAATCTAATAGTGGAGATACGAGCAACTGGTGCATAAGTATCGAAGTAATCGATCCCTTCTTTTTGTCTAAAGCCTTGGATTACCAATCGAGCTTTAAATTTGTCGATAGTACCATCAACTTCTCTTATTTTTTGAAGATCCATTTGCACCCTAAAGGTTTACAACCAGGTGGTAAGTCAGATAAGACCCATGTATTATTTTCCATTATTGATCCTATTTCATCATCAACTGCTTCTTTCCAGAAAGCAACATCTCGGGATTTCATAGCTTCATCAAAGGTCTTTGGATCCTCTTCTATACTGTAACAGTAAGAATATTAAGAAGCAATCTCATCTCTTGATCCCTCAACTAAATATAGTTGAAAATCAGAACCATATGATTTAGCTACCCGAGCTCTATTACTTCTCCGAGGTTCAGGAATCTCAATTGGAGTTTCACCTGGTAGGTCTCCACCTTGAGTTCCATTAGAGCTAGATACTATGTCCTTTGGTCTAGGCATTGAAGAGAATCTATTCTCATTAAATATTGCATCTCTTGATTCTATAACCGAATTAATAAATACAGAATCATTAGGTTCAATAACATAGAACCTATATGCTTTGGAATGCTCAGCATATCCAAATGATGATGCAAATCAACTACCCTTTCTCACCCATAATTTTTTCTTTTTGAGATTCTGGAAGTTTTAACGACAGCCCGAAATCCCCAAATCACAAATAAGACAAGTTTAGGTCGTTTTTATACAATAGTTCTTCAATGGGTAATCTTGTTATTTTTGTTAGGAACCCTATTTAACAAATAACAGGCCGTTAACATGGCCTCTCCCCAAAATCCTTCACTCAATCCCGAGTAGGATAACAAGGAATTAACCATTTCCTTTAAAGCTCTATTCTTCCTTTCGGACACACCATTTTGTTGTGGTGTATAAGGAGCCGTTGTTTGATGAATAATTCCTACAGATTGGAAATAACTAGGATCATAATATTCACCACCTCTATCTCTCTCCCCTTGATTTTTTTTTCCCCCCTTCCCCCCTTTTTCCTATGCGTAAAGTTTTAATTAAACTATTTTGTTGTAACTCTACTTCAGTTTTATAGATTTTAAATTTATCTAAGGCTTCATCTTTAGCATGCAATAGATAAACATAATAAAATCTAGAGGCATCATCTATAAAAGTAACAACATATTTCTTGTTTCCTATAGATGGGGTTGCATGGAAATCAATAAGTCCTATGTATTTTATTCTAGCAAAATAGAATTCCTTTTTATATCTTTAAATGGTTGTCTTGTGATTTAGTCCACTTGCATAGTATTACGTTTTTCTTGTTCTTATCTAATGAAGTATTAAAAACTATTGTAGCATATCATTTTGCAAACGAGTATAATGAACGTGTCCTAATCGAGCATGCCATACTTTAGAATCAACAACATGAGAATAAGCCATATAGACAGAATTAATGATACTAGGAATTTTATTAAGATTTAACATAAACATGCCATTATTATAGTATCCGAAACCAATAAATACATCATGTCTTGATAAGGTATACTTATCAGATTCATAGACTTGCTTGTAGCTAACACTTATTCAAAACACGGGCCGGGGACATAGGTTTTCCTAAGCCCCGGTACATACAAACTTTTAAACATCACCTAAAGTAATGGTTTTTCCAGAAACTTAATTTCTATTCAACATTTCACATCCAAGAATTGGTTTGTTGACTCGGTGCCCAAAATGAAGAACGATCCATCTTTTACGGTTGAAAGTAACAAACAGCAACGATCCTTAATGCATGACAAGTTTCCCCCGAGTCAATCCACCAAGCATTTTTTCATCCTGTACATAGTATTATTTCATAAAGATGTGTACTAAATTGTAACAGGAATTATAACATGGTCAGAAAGCAGAACATTGTTGAGGAACTTTGGGTCCTTAGACCCTAGTCCTGATCCAGAACTGCCTTACACTTTTGTGCTTCTTAACCCGACATTCCTTCTTTTTTTTCTTGAAATGACCAGTTTTCCTCACTTCCGACCAGTCCATCTTCGCCCTTTTGTTGGATATCATACCTTTTTAGCTTGGATTTTCTTTTCTTTCCCTGGGAGTTTTTGTTATTTTTCTTGTTCTTTATCATCTTTTATTTTTTATTCATACATATTCACAGAAGATGATCCAACAATATCTTTACCCTTGCCTTTTCCACTTTTTTCTTCCTAAGAGTTTCCTCTATGCGGAAGTGGCTTCCAAGTTGTACGAGAGACAAACTATTCTCTTGTGTGTTTTAACATGTGTTTGAAATCCTTCCATGAAGGTGGAAGTTTGTCTATGATACTAGACACCGAGATAGCCTCGTCCATGAACAAACCATGTTGAGTGTATTGTCCCAGAATTCGAAGGAGTTCGTGATATTGTTCCATCACAGACCTTGAATCAACCATTCTGTAATTGTTAAAATTACTTACAAGAAACTTCTTACTAGAAGTATCTTCTGCCATGTATTTGGCTTCAAGTTGATCCCATAACTCCTTTGCTAATTCCACATTTTGCTATACATCAAATAAAGTATCTGACATACCGTTCAAGATGTGCCCTCGACATATGTAATCGTCATTGTCCCACTTGCATCGCTTCCTTGTCTGTTCTAGCGTCTCCTCTTCAACAAACTCTGGCCTGGGGGTACTCAGAACATACGCAACCTTCAAAGTTGTGAGAAGGAAGTGCATCTTCTTCTGCCAACGCCTAAAGTCACTACCCTCGAACTTGTCCAACTTTCCAAACTTCTTCGTCATATCCTTCACAGAATCCGCCATGATTAAAACCAACAAATACTTCAATCTTTGTTAGAATTTCGGTGTGTTTATGAGTGGGTAATAATCAAACTATCCTGATATATTCTCTGAATCGTGTTAAGATCACTTTCAGATTGAAGTATTTCGACCCTATATGCCTCGGGTTACACGAAATCCTCAATTGGATAATTCAGAGAAAAAACACTTTGTCTCTAAGGCACGAGAGATCAAAGCAATACACAGAAAGTTGTTATGTGTGTTATGTCTTCAAGAGATCAAACTGTATAATATAACATAACTGAAAATCAGTTAATTTTGGTTATAGACAGTTGGCAGGAAAGGTCACACCAGCAAGGGGCTCTGCCCCTTGACCTCGCAAGGGGCGCTGCCCCTTGACCCCGCAAGGGGGCGCAGCCCCTTGACCCCTGCACTTATTTTGGCGATATCGAGCTAGCTAGTACAAGCGTGCACTCCACACCTCCTAACTTGACTATAACTTAACTTGACTAAGCCCTTGATCTCAAGTAAATCACAATTACATAAAATATATTGATGACACTAAAATCACCAACACTATAAGCTGATGTATACATATAGTTTTAGTTTGCTTGTGTTTTGACAAATGAAGTTGAGTATAAGTAACTTGATGTATATTAAAAAAATACCTGTTTTGCAGTACGACTTTCAAGTTCTGGAATTGTGCCAACATAACCAGTGAGACCAACATAAGGGATGGCATACGTTGCAAGCAAATAGTTGATATCATTGCTATAGGGATCGAAAAGTGGATTTAAGGGTCTGTCAAATGCACTGTTTATTACATTTGCAAATGCTTCTTTACTTAAATTCAATAAGGGTCTTTCAAATCCGGGTACCGTACTTTTTATTGCCCTGCATACATCCAGATAACATCTTAAATTAACCAAAATATTGTCTTGAACATTAAAGCAAACGAAGTTATAAAAAAATCACGCTCTAAGAGAGTCAAGACATTTTAATTCAAGAACACATTTTCTTCTTAAACAATGAAGGTAAGGGTTGTAAGGATGAACCTGACATGACCAACTTCTTGAAAACCAAATTGGGCTATGATATCTCTAATAAGAGGACTAAGATTAGCCCTCCTTACACCGACCAGTGGTGGTCCACCACCAGTAAGATTCGGTTGGATGGAATCTAAACCCTTTCCCAACGCTGCAAATAAGTAGAACTCGGCTTCCAAGTATTCTAAATTTAAAGGAAAATCTACGAGAATTTCATCAGATATGGGCAATTTGTTAGATTGTCCATTCGAGGTGGCCAATGATGCCAGAAAGAGAAGGAAGAACAAGGTGGCTGTCCATACTATGCTGGTCATGAATTGAATTGTTGGTTTTGTTTTATCACTCTCTAAGTCTTTATGCATGTTTTTATAGTCCTTGATCATGTAATGTGTTGGAGAAAATTATCAAACCACTTGGTCTTTAATGAATGGTTAGCTAATTTATGTCTTTGGGGCTACTTGTGATCATGGAAATACTTGGTTCTGTTAATACCTTGTATTATTTTGTGTAAGAATGCTATGATTTATTCTTCTGAAGTAACTTTACTCGTAAAAAGAAAAAGAAAAAGAAAAAGAAAACTTTAAACGCAAAGTGTGCTAACCTCTACAAAATTAGTAGTCACGTAAAGTTTTAGCCATTAATACTAGCTAGACTTGGTTCAGTGAAAACTAATGTAAATTATCTACGGAGTGTTAGATTAAAAAGCAAATTGTGCGTTTTTCGTTTTTATCTTATTTCGTGTTACTTTTTTGGCTGGTATCCAATTATGGCGACAACGTCCATAGAGTACATTGTCAATTTGTCATTGTCATATACATTTGCTGAGTCCGGGCCGTGACCAATGCAGGATTGAGTTTAATTTCGGCCCATGACTGCTAAGTTGGGCCCAGAAGCCCAAGTGATAGTGTGGTCCAAGCCCGGAGCCTTGGTATACCTATTATACGTCATCAGGGAACATAGATTACAATTCAAAATTCTCTTCATAGAGTGATATTGCTAACACATTTGTGTTAATACTCTTTATAACCACTAAAAGAACTTATTCGTACAAGAATGTAAATAAAATCCAATTTTCGAAGTAAATAAACTTGTTCTAAAGTTTACTATACTGTTGTTAATTAGAGAAGTAAACATTTTTCAATCCATATATAAGTCATAGCCCCTTTTACGAAACAGAAAATGTTGCGTGTCAGATAAAGTTGGTTTCGTTGTTCTTTCTTCTTTTCTTTTTTACGAAACAGAGAAAAAATATGTCACACCTGAGCAATTTTAGCAAAGTAATAGGTGACAAGTGGATTAAGAAGTTTCATATTTCGGGAAAAAAAAGTGTTCAATTAATCATGATCTTCAATATTTTGGTAGACAAATTCTTAAAATTTGAGTCTACCGCTAGACAGGCTCAAGCCAGGCCATCCCCGAAGTTCATATCTATCCCCATGCCCCCGGCCCATCCTCATACGGGTTTAAACAAGTACATACCATACCCAACCCCTACACGTGGAACTGGGATCCCCAATGGGGGGAATCGGGAATTTTTTTCATGTTAAAAATTAATATTTAAAATACATTTTTAAATTGGCAACCAATAAAAATAAAACAATACAAGGATTTCCCGATAACATAACAAAATTAACATTCTTCAGGCCCCAGTATCACATTAACATGCGGAGTTCCAATAACTAGGAAGTTAATTTTCAAAAGGGATATTTTTAACTTCTAACAGTATTTCAATTATTTTATAGATATATAATTATATATATACATTAAAAATATTCGGGGACGGGTTTGGGGACCCGAGGTATTACCATCCCCGCCTCCATACCCGCTTTTTATTATCGGGGATTCTCCACCCCCGTCCCCATTATTTACTTAACAATTACGCAAAAAAAACGAAAAATAATTATTATGTCTAATATAGTCGTGCAAAGAATTCACAATACATGCCAAGTCATTGTGTGGATGTTATTTTGTGAATTCTTTGTTGATGTAGCATTCCTCTTTAATTTAAGTTTAAAATATTACTAAATACGTGATTACATTTTTTTATAAAAACTCCGTGCGTGCACGGGTATTATAACTAGTACAAGTGTATAAGAAGATATAAACTTTCATACTTTGTGGAAAACGTAGAGAAGTGAATATCTTTCGTTTAAAAACTTAAATTGCTTGTATTAAATAACCAATCAATTGTGATGCAATACGGTAATTCTACAACCATAGTATAGAGCATAAAAGAAAGCATAGCAACATAAAGCAAATATAAACACAATGCAAAAATGAAAACAATACAAAACAATAAGTAAAAGATAGATCAAATCAGAAACGATGATTTATAGTGATCAGTCACGAAGCTCCTTCTTCGCCTTGCTTCACTCCTCGAGTTTCCGACTCGAGAGTTACTTCACTAAGTCAACAAGCTCCCTTCTCGACGGAGAATACCTTACAACCAGGGACGAACCTACATGGGTGCCGGGTGTGGCACTGGCTACACCCGATTTAGGTCACGAAGTGAAAAAAACTATCTTTTTTATGTGCAACCCCTAATAAAAGATTTTTCTACTTTCGATTCTTACAATGTAACTTTGGTTAGCACAATCATTCTTTTGAGCAATACCCTTTTGAAAATCATGGGTCCGTCCCGGACTACATTTAAAACGTTACCTAATGTGATTTGGACTAAAATCTCTTGTTAGAATATTAAGACAATTTTAAGTTTTAACACTATGGCTTTTTAGTAGTGATAATGAATAAGCATTTAAGCTGCCCAAGAAAACCTCTTCAAAAAATTTATAAAACCTTACATAAAGCAGGATCGCCCGGGTGTAAGCATTGATTGCGACCCGACCCCAACCCGATATATTTAATACATCCGCCTAATCCTTTGTTTCATGACCCGGGTTTTTTACTACGTGTCTTGCTAACCTCTTAACACATGTGTCTTGACAACCTCTTAACACACGTGTCTTGCTAACCTCTTAACACCAAAAATCCACCATAACTCTTTGCCAACCTCCATTCTCACACCAAAAATCCACCGCCCCCAAAACTCTTAACAGATCCGCCGCCCGAAATTTAATCACCATCACCAAAAACACAATTTCAATAAGCCTCTTCAAAGCTTGAAATTGTGTTGCGGGTAGTTTTTGCGGCTGGCTATGTCGTTTCATTGGGTGGTTTTTGCGCCTGGTTGTAAGGTCTATATAATTGGTTTTGTATGTGGTTTGAGTTAGGATCATGGGGATAAACAAATTCCAGAAACATAATCGAAGGTAAATTTAGGGTTATGTTTTAATTTAGGGTTTTTCTTAATTTTGTGCTTTTTAAATTTTTTTAGGCGTTTATGGGATTGCCTCTGATTAGTTTTGTTGTTTTCTTAGGGAGTGCTTGGATTGGCTTATTTTCCTAGCTTATGTTTGGGCTTATGGGTTTGTTTAGCTTATGGCTGATTATGGGGTTGGTTTATTTTATGAGATTGCCTGATTAGTTAGTTTGTTTTCTTAGAGGGTGTTTAGATTGGCTTATTTTCCCGCTTATTTTGGGCTTATGACTTTAGTTTGTTGAGCTCATTTTAGTGGTCTCAACATTGTTTTTGTACAATGTTATTAGGGTCAAATCGACCCGTATCTTGGTGGGGCATCACGAAGTCGTGCTTGCAGCCATGGCGGGTCAGATACCCTTTTATCCGGTTCGGCAGTCGCAATTTCGAGCCAAACAGTTTTAAGTGATCGAGCAGGCATACATTCGAATACTGAAATGCATTTAACATTGGTAAATATGAAAGAGGCAATGATGATGAAATGTAAATGTGGGGAAAATTAATGTTTGGAAAGCTATCTTGGCTGGGCAATTCAGATGGTAATTGCTACATGAAAACGTAGCATTTGCAACTGTGATTGCAGCCATGGCTTAGTAGCCCAAAATAAGCTGAATCCAATATATATGAGCCTCTAAAAAAAGTAGTATGTTTCGTAGTTACTGATTTTTCTTGCATTTCATATATTGTATTTGCCATAAAGTATTACCTGCTAGATAGATACGCCTTCTGTTTTAAGGCACTATGTCTTCGTTGCAACTGAATATGGACGCCAAAGGAAGTTTGCCTTATAAACTTGATGATGACGTTAGTCGTTCGATTGCTATAACCAACGGTTGTTATTGATTGTGTTACATTAGATTTGTGTTACAAATGGATTGTTAGTATGGATATGGTAGATGTAAACTCATATGTGGTTTTGATGATTACGGTTCTAAAGTCTCACTTTCAAGGTTAGGTGTTTTTTAAATATTTAATTTTTGAATTATTAAATTTCTGTTTCTGACACTCACAAGCGAAAAAGATCATCGAGCCACACTTTATCAACAACACATGAGCACCACGTGTGTGCCAATAGAATTGTGAGAAGGTATAAAAGAAAATGCTAGGTAAAGTACATTAGCATTTTGTCTTTTTTCATGATTAGCCATTTAGCCTTTTCTAAAATACGTTTATTTTTGTTCTTCTCAATATAGGCAAAGCAACATGAACGTATAGGGGTAGCCTTTGATGTCATATGGTATGTATCGGGTACAAACAAAAACGACGGCATGGAAAGCGTTTGTTGTAGTTTAGTTTAGTTTGTTACCCTCAGATGCTTACTGTATAATCTAGATATGGTTGTATGATTACTAAAATGGAAGCTACGATTATATGATGGTTCTTCTATGTCTTGCAGGTGTAGATCTGAGGTTAGCAAGAGTCTGTGAACTTGGACTGCTAAATTATAAAGCGAAGCATGTATTTTACCCTTTTGAAAAAAGAAATTCAGATGCCGCTATGATTACTATTAGGCTTCTGTATTTGAGGTATATACTTCAAGCTATTCTATATGACGGAACTTATAGTGTTAAGAACAATGGAATTCACGTGCTGTTAGTTTGCGGTTTCTACATTGCAAAGCTGACTAGCATTGTTCCTGGTCTTTAGTGTTTGCTATCTAAAATTCACTAATTGAAAATAACCTTCTGCACACATCCCTTAAGTATGCTTCTTGATACATGTGGCAATCCCCCCCTTAAAATTACAAGTGGGTCGATCTTGGTTGTTATCTATCTCACATAGGTTAAAAAAGTTAGCTAAAAGGGAAATGGATCAATTAGCAGAATGACTTGAAAGTCTGCGCAAGTATATTTATAATGCATACAATTTGTAATGATGTTGTTTTGTTAACATAATTTAAGTATTAATTGTTTAATAAATACTCTAAAAATGGACAAAAATGTTTGTGGACCATGCCAATCAGATCTGGCCCGTTTCCTACCGTATTGAAACAGTGACCAGTTTCAAAGCAGATCTTTTTGACCCATTACCCAACCGGCCAACCCGTTCGCTTATAATCTCAACTCTACTGCTAGATATTGGTTGATGTTTCAGTTTATGAGCTTAAATAAGCTATAAGCTCATGGGTAAAAAATGAGTGCATGAGCATATAATTTTTTTGAAAATCTCATAAGCCGAAAAATTAGCTTTTGTGTTACAATAAGTATTTAGTGTTTATTTTTTTGTGCATTGTCGTGTTTTATGTATGCTTGAGCCGATAAAATATGAATCTATTATGATCTATGTAGTTTTGGTTTAACTAAAGCTTTTTTAACAGGGTTCTAAGATATCGTTTCTTTTTTTAATGTGTCCCATTTCTTTTTCAGCAACGTCGACAAGTGGGTGTACTCAATCAGATACTAGGCGACTAAAATGCGGGGGGGGCACCTGACAGTCTTTCAGAGTCGCATATGGTCCAACAATGTAACAATCGGACTATCCACCTACGTGATGAGACTGATCGTCCAGTTTGAAACGCATTTAGCAATAAACCAGCAGATGAGATTGTCGTTACGCACGTTGCACCATAGTGTGAGGTGTTTGGTTTCCCTTGACTGTTTTAACAGGGTAGCGAAATGTCTTTCATTCTTCCTAACATGTCTATTTGTTCTTTCAGCAGGGGCAATGAGTAGGTCTACCAGATCAAGCTCTAGGTGAGGTAGACGGAGGGCTGCTGACAGTCTAACAGGACAACACCACTTGGTCCCACACAGCAGCGACCGAAATGTGCACAGACATGGTCAGACCAATCGCCCATTTTGGATCTAGCTTTGTTCACACCGAAGGTAAAGAATGATTCCTTTTTTTCAACGGTTTGTAAGAGTCAATGTAATAGATACGTGGTCTGCAAAAATTTCAGTGGCTCCCAAGTGTATATCATGTGTTTTCATTTGACTCGATAAAGAAGATCAATGACCATGAAGTTGTAACTAATTATGTTCGCATTGCTCCACGTGGGTTGCCGAGTTGTGGATTAGCTGGTAACCATTCTGCAGATATGGTATCAAGTATTGAAGTTTTGTCATCTGTCACAAAACCGAACCAGGTGAGTTTATAACTTTCGCATTCAATCTTATCCTATTCGGAAAGAACTCAAGAATATTGGGAAGGTAAAACCAGGAAATCCAGAAAGAAGATTTAATGTGTGAAAAATATGTTTCCCGACACCGATGGTCAATCAGATTTAAACTTAAGAATCTGTAGTCACATATACGAGTGCACAGAGGCATGCTTCTAAAAAGGATTGAGGTTGTAACAGTTTTCAACAAATTTGATCCTGTAAGTATTACCGTCATTCCTTCTTTTGTTTATACGTTTGCTGCATTTGTTCAAATTTGTTTGATCGGGATATAATTTAGGATAATGCACTAATAGTATGGGTTGGAAATACGAGTTTGCCCTTAAACTGGCGGAAAACCGAGGTGAGATGTAGTAATTGGTTTTTGGATTTTATTAGTAAAGGTGTATGAAAGATTGGTTTCCCGTTATTAATGGTTAGTAAGATTTGAATATGAGAACTTGCAGGGCACTGATCTAAGTTGCGAACAGTAGTTTGTTAAACCTACTAATCTAAGTTCAGTAGGTTTATTAAAAGGATTAGGGTTGTAACGATTTTTAACAAATTTAGTATTCCTTAATACAATGGGAACCTTCAACACGTTGTGAATAGTAGTTTAGACTTAGTGATTTGTATGGTTATTAATACTTCAATAGTATTGTATTTATATTGCTACGCTAACACGTGTCCTATTCTTCTATATCATGTAGACAAGTAGAATTTCGAGAAATCGAGAGTTGATGCATCTAGAAGAATTTAGCATGTTGTAAACAAATATATAGTTTTTACTTCTATTTACATAGCCTTGATGGAGGCGGTGTGCCTGGCATCATTTCAAGTGCGTGCATTGTTTCATAATTATGTACTCATGTAACCTGCATATGTCGAAACTTTTTTTGTGATATAAATTTATATTGGTAATATGAATACATGTTGGTACTATAAGGTTTTATTACCATATTTAGTAAATACAAATACGTTTCACAATAAAATATAAACTTATTAGGAGTAAGGGTTGACGATGATCATGTGCTATATAGGAATGAATGAAGAATCTTCATCAATTTGAATTTAAATGTTATATGAAAATTTAGTGGTAAAAAGTTTTGAGTTTTGATACATAGACTATGACACGAGGGAAAAAAGATGAGTCAACTTAGAATTAGTTACTAATGCAAGGTATTGTTGTATTTTCCCTTTGGTTGTAGGCTGCTATGGATAATCCGCTGGCAGATAGCTTATCAGGTTAGTTTTGGTGTAAATATTTTAGCTTTTTTGCGTCTAAACAGAAAATAGAAGAGAGCATGAAACGAATACAGAAGCCTGTGGGTGCAGTCATTCTTCTTTTTTTTTTCTCTTTTTGGAAGTCCTCTATATCTGCAATGTTTGGAATAGAAGAACAACATAGATGTTGAAAACCTTTTGTACATGTCACTACTACACAAACTGTATTTACCCACGGATTTTTCCCACGAAAAAATACAGTGTGAAATTTCACACGGAATACCCACAAGTTACACACCAAATTGTTGACTAAATTTCAGTGGGAAATATGTGGTAAATTTCCCACGGATTTTCCACTATTTACACACTAAATTGTTGACCAAGTTTTCGTGTGAAATCCGTGGCAAATTTCCCGCTGATTTGCGACAATATTTACACTATTCTTGTTGATTCACCCTCTCTTTTTTCTACAAATTTTAGACCACCAACACAAATAAAAAACCAACACTCTTTGTTTTGTTTCTTGATAACAAATCGCATAAGAAACACAACGACGACAACCCACTCGATAAAATTAGACTAGGAGACGTCTGTCCAGACTGAGGTAGCTTGTCTACAACATCAGTTTGACCAGTAAGTTATATTTCTGGTGCAATAAAGTTCTTTATGCCGCTTTATATTCAAATAACCTGACGCATATTTACTCGTGTACAACAAATCACTCACCAGAATCAGCCACGGTAGACATTTTAAGTATTGGTTATTTTTGTTTAAGGTTTTCTCAAGTGTTTTTGTGTTCTTATTATTCTTCTTTTTTATTGTAGATCTTGTAATATTGGGCGACTCGAAACAGCCTTCGTTGAAGCTCGTAGAACAAGATGGAAAATGAGATGTATAAGGCAAAAGAAAACAGTTATAGTTGTTTCTATGGATTTTGCATAGATCTATAATGTAATGAACAACTTAATGTGTTTTGTTAGATTTAATTTTGTATTTATTAAATATTTTATATTGGATTGGTTTTTGCATTTGTGTATTTTCGTTATTTTGGGTATTTGCTCTCATGATTTGTGTTTTCAACATATTTGCCAGAAAGTAAAAAAAATACCAATATACCGTATAAAAACCAATATCATATAAAATATAAAAAGTTTATTGAATTTATAAAATTTTGATTTGGCGTGAAATCAGTGGGGTGAAACCAAATATTACACGGAATTTTCAATGGAAAGATTTGTGGGAAACAACAAATTGGTGTGAAATCTTATGAGAAATTTTTGTCTAAAATTAGTGGTAAATTTGTTGAAAATTATCAGTAGGAAATCAATGGTAAATAAACCCACGCATTTTTTAAGCCAAACGGCATCTTTGAATAACAAAATATCCCTTGATTTATGGTAAATGTCATTTTCTCTTCGTCTTCT
>BQNB010016835.1:45625-59836 GCA_026074375.1 Tanacetum coccineum | reverse complement strand
TAAGACACAAAACTTTATTTTTAGTAGGATTGGTTTTGCCATCCAAAAAGAGGTTGCGACGCAGCTTGTTGCTCGTTTGCCCGCTATCTTATTGTAAACGTTGACTAATAAACATTGTTTCGATATTACCGTTATTGTTTATCATGGCCGAAACCAATACTAAAAGGGACCGGGTGCGCACAAAAATTTAAACCACAATCGTTAAAATACAAATTATTAAAACTAGTTTCGCAAATAATCTAAAATGTGAAGGTTCTTTATGTAACATTTCAAATTTTGCCACTGCAGACGCTGATGGATGTAAACGGACATGAAAGAAGCATGTATCCTTTTTTTGGGCAGAATCCTTCCCTTGTCACGTGTCAAATCGCCCCGTTTATATTCATCTCCCTTGCCACTACAGACGCTGATAGATTCTTTAAGATATGCTTTGCCCATTTCTTGATTACTCCATTGTTTAACACATGAACGTATAATTTGACTGCAAGTTGAAAATTAATGTACTTTCTTCCAAAAAATTTAATTACTTGATAAAAATGAACATATCTTTAAGTATTTACGTGCCCAGCAAAGATGAGCTTTTATTTTCATGCTACCCAACCCGAATTAAGTAGAGCAAGTAATCCATGTATCAGACGGTACTAGCAGGGTTTTCGCACGTTGCAGCGATAGATATCTTGTAATCAAAATTTCTAGCGAGCAATATTATTTGATTTTATATTTTTCGTGATACTAACAAATTTATATATGAAAAGAACTTTAAAAAATAACTTTATCGCACACTATCTCATATTAAAGATGGTAGAGTGCATCACGATGCGATGGTGATACAAAAACGATAACCAGTTGTATGAGGACATTGTGTTGATTGTCTGTAAAAGGTACTTGCTAGTTATCATAGATTACTATTTTTATAATACGGAGTAGATTAATACCTTGCTTAGTATATACCATGTGGTACATTAATTTTATTTTTAAATTAGAATTGTATTTTATGTATAACGTTAATCATAAGTGTTGTATAAATGTATTAGTGTATTAAATAATTGTAAATACATAAACGTAGTGGTGATCGCAGAGGACACCGTCACGTCAGCGCCAACTCAGCTTTCTCTCTCCTAGACCACACAGTGACCAAACACCCGTAGTGGTGACCGCACAGGCGACCGAACAAAATTTAAAAAAAAACATTACATTAATAATTAAACATTACAAATTAAAATACGGAATTAATTTGAGACATAATGTTTGTAGTGTGTGTGTTTTTGATACAAAGTGTATATGCGTGTGAAAATAGGAAAGAAGATGTTGAGTTTTATAGAAAATAAAGGGTTAAATTTTTTTATTTTTTTTATATCAAACAGCTAGTAAAAATGGGTATGATTTTGTTTGATTTACTCGGTCTTCTGCACGACCGAAAGATTGTAAAGGTTGGGGAGAGAAAGGTTGGGGAGAGGGATGGGGGAATTCTTTTTCAGCCTTTGTTTCTTCTTCTAAATGTTCTCTGAATGTTGCTTCATCAAGAAGTAATTGCTGATACCCTTTTTCAGTGAGATATGAACATCCCATTACATTCAGTCTAACTTTTAGCGATTGAAATCTATTTTTGGAAATTTAAGAAGTATAAGTAAAAGGAGTCAATTGGTCATCAAACAAAAATCTTGAAAACTTGAAAGAGAAAAATGAAAATAAGCTCTCACTGAATTTGCTTTTTGTTGGGAGTCGAAAAAATACTAGAAAAATGATAACGAAATGTTAAATAAGACATGGGTCAAACACATGTCTCTTTCACTAAGATACTAAAGATTTGAATTGCATTTTGATGTATCTACATTGAAGAATTGAAGATGCCCTTTGCCAACCAAAAGCTATACCATACTACGTCGAAACATTGATATGTCACATGTATATTTTTGGTCTTGTATTTTGTAACATGGTAATATCTTATATCTGCAATAACATGTAACAAATAATTAGTTACGACGCGTCCTTATATACAATTTGAAAATTTATAGACTTGTTATAGAATTTTCAGTAGAATAGGACTTCATATGCTTGTAATATTCAAGTTAACCTGCTCTTTAAAATCATAATTTCGCGAATGCATCATTAAAGTTGTCATCAAAATGAATAACTATCAAGTGTATAAACACCTTAGCTAGAACATGACACTGGACAAGGAGTTCAAGATAAAGAAATAGAAATGATTTGATTTCCTTTGTTTGGTTGGCAGAGAAATAAAAATGATGAGGATTTGATTTCTTTAAGGAGTTGGGTCCTTTGCAATTTGTGTGAAAATTATTTCCATCATAATTGATGTGGAAACCATTTCTCACTTGTGAGAATTCATTTGAGCCACAAAACAAAAGAGATTTATTTACGTTTTATTTATTTATTATTTATTGTTATTATTTATTGTTATTATAAATATTAAAATAATAATAATTATTATTATTTATTTATTTTTTTATTATTATTAATTATTATTGTAATTTTTTATTAATTAATATTATTATTATTATTATTTTTTATTATTACTATTATTATTTTACTGTTTATTATTATATAATAATATTTTATTATTTGTTAATAATTAATATTATAAATTTATTAATATTTATAGTTTATTATTATTATTATTGAAGTATATTATTATTATTTATTAGCCCCTATTTTCTAGGTTGACGCACGTGGGTAATCTTTGCATAAGAAATAATCCAAGATGTAATGTTTACCTTAATTGGCAATCTTTCAGGAGAAACAAATTAACAAACACAAAAAAAAAAAACGCAAAAGTTCTACGTGATTCAACCGATAATACTGAAGTATTATCGTACACAATAGCATCAGTAATCAAAATGAGAGTCGTCATAAAACAAGTTTATATTACCAATTTGGCAATTTTACAAGACAATAACAATCATAAGAGTGTAGGGTGTGGTGGTTTAAGCCACAAAACAAAACGGGCCCCACAGGCTGCCACATCAGCTTTTCACTCCCACTCAAAAATACTCCTTCACTCATAACACACCTTCACCTCTTCATTTGGGCCCCACCACTAACTATTTTTTTTTCTTTTCAATTTTTTTCACACAAACATAATTCATTTCATTAAAATTAAAAATACAAACTACAATACATTTAAAAAAAACATTACGAAATTAAAAAACTAATGCGAAAATTAAAAAAATACATCAAATTATACATAAACTAATGTTCCTGTTGATGTTGTTGCCAAAGATGCTCAATGATATTACGTTGAAGCGTTGCGTGTGTATTTTTATCACGCAGTTCTTTGTCTTTTTTTCGTCGGATATCGCATCGCTCGACCCGTAACCGAAAATAACAATCGGGATATTTTGGCCGAGGACCAAAATAGTCCGCCATCAACCGTGCTTCCGCTTCTACCCGTTCCCGATAGATATAGTTTCGGTGGCGCACCCGCTCTGCTTCTTGTTGTTGTTGTAGACCAAGCATGCGCCTGGTGATGACTTAATAAACGCCAACGTCCTTGAAGGAACCCCAAAAGCTCTTCAATATCTTTTCCGAGCACCTTCTTGTTTCCGTTAATGCAATACATTCATCTTTGAAACTTGTGCAACCGTAAAGATTAACAAAATAATGCCCATTATGGGTCAATGGTCGTCGGCTAGATAATACACCTTTTTTCCGAATGTAACCCCGTTACATACAAATGGAGCCACGGGGTCGATGCATCAAGATGGTCGTCAAATAACTGAGATTTTTAATTCAAAACATTAAAATCGTTATTGCACCCGCTACCCCAAAAAAGCAGTGCCAATCCACAAATCATATGAAGCAACAGCCCTCAAGCAATATAGTTGGTACGTTATTTATCGGCTCTACCAAATTTTCCCTGCCATGCTTTTTGGGCAATTTCTCCATTCCCAGTGCATACAATCAATGCTTTCAAACATTCTCGGAAAACCATGAATATTATTGTGTCGGTGTATAACTTTTGAATGTCATTGAAGTCAGGTTTTCGTAAATACTTGGGCATAAACAATTCGATAACGCACATAGTAAAAAAATCTAAACAATCGCGTGCGCAATGGCTACCCATTTGTAAATACTCATCTAATGAATTAGTTGTTACGCCGTATGCCAATTGGCGTATGACGCAAGTGCATTTCATAATAACACTAAAACCGGGTACACCCGTAGCATCGGGTCGGACTCTAAAGAAATCGAAATGCGGAGAAAGAGGATGGTGAGTTTCAATGTAATTTTCAATACTTGAGAATGTCTAAAAATAGTTTACGGCTCATACGATACCGTAACCGAAAATAATAATCGAGATATTTTGGCCGAGGACCAAAATAGTCCGCTATCAACCATGCTTCCGCTTCTACCCGTTTCCGATAGATATAGTTTCGGTAGCGCACCTGCTCTGCTTCTTCTTCTTGTTGTTGCTCTAACCGAGCAAGTTCAAAAATCATGTCAAGATCTTTGAAATCTTTAACATCGGAATCACCACTTTCGGAATCACTCATTATGTTTATTGTTTGTAAGATGTAGTGTTTTGAAAGGACAGTTGTATAAAATTTGATAAAATGAGATAGTATTTATAGTGTAAAAGTAGGTATAAATTAAAAAAAGTATTTGTTTTAAAAATAGCAACGGCTATATTTTTGCAACGTATAGATTTTTGTCCCTTTCCTTCGTCGTAGAACTGGCGAGGGAGCCAAGTTTTTACAAGTGGCGAGCTACCGTAGTATGGTGGCGAGCCAAGTGGCGAGGCCACGTCGAAGTGGCAAGAGGGCTTCTCCACCATACCCCTCTCTTTTAGGGACACCCCTAATGGTTAGTACTTAATAGCACCCCCTCTCTCACATTACATGCATCATTTATTAGAACAAGCATAATAGCCCGCGCGTTTTCGCGAGGCTTATTTTTTTTGCGATTTGATGGTCATGGTTGTATTTATGGTAATGTATGTGTGTTCTATGGGTTGGAATTGTGTAGTCAGATTCTTTGTTGTTAGTTTACAAAGAATGATTATTGAGTGAAACAACATAAGTTGATGTTTAATAATAATTTCAAATGTACATGACTTGTAACTCTTGATACCTATTATATTGATCGTGGGTGTATACCAATTGTCATAGCATAAGAAGTTGTTGATTGTGTAAAAATGATATCAAACTTTCTTACACTTGGAATAGCAGCGACTTAGTAGCACGGTATCTATGATGCCTTGTATCTCTATTGTAAAGAAATGTAAAACAAGTGAAAGAGGGGCTATAAACTCACCTCAAGCAAAAGCAATGATTTCACAAAATCAGCAAGCGCAGGAACGATGCAAAAGGCTTATACGCGACCTAATAAATGATGGTACGGTTTAGAAGCAAGCAATATAATCATGTAAAAATGCATATGTGTTATTTATAAGTTTATATTAATTTTTATAGATCAATGTGCGACTTTTATAAAAGTCATATATATAATTTACCAAGTTTCAACACTTTAACAAAAAAAGAATTCCATTTTTGACCAACTATAGAAAAATAGTAACTTACTCGAATCTAGTTGTGGACATGATTGTCCTATTTCTTCTTTCGACTACTCTATTTTGTTGTGGCGAGTAAGGTGCAGTAAGTTGTCGTGCTATGCCATTTTCCTTACAATATTGCATGAATTCATTTGATGTGAATTCTCCTCCTCGATCCGTTCTCAACATTTTCAATGTTGTTCTTAATTCGTTTTCTGTTGAATCGATTTTTTATATTCCTGGAAAGTATCAAGGACTTGATCTTTCGTAGTTAAGAAGTATGCCCACATATATCTTGAGTAGTCATCTACTAACAAGAATATGTATCTCTTTCCAGAAGGTGTTGGTGGTGTGATTGGTCCACACAAATCTCCGTATACCAAATCTAAAGGTGAGGTGGATCTTATTTTTGCTTTCTTTGGGAATGGTGCTCTGCTATGTTTACCTATCAAACATATGTCACAAATTTGTGTTGTATGTTTAATAGCGGGTATTCCATGGACTAAATCCTTTTGAGCCATTGATTTTAGAGACTCAAAGTTGAGGTGTCCTAATCTTGCGTGCCATAACCATGTGTCCTCCTTTAAGTTTGCTAATAAGCAAACGGGTGTACCTATTCTTAGATTTGCCTTATAAAGTCGGTTTCTCTGTCGTGCGACTTTCATGAAGATTTTATTGTTCATGTCATAAAGTCGTAATTCATCATCTTCCATTACAACTTTACAACCGATCTCAGTGAATTGTCCTAGGCTCAATAAATTGCTCTTTAAGTCAGGAATGTAATAGACATGTGATATGATTCTTTGCTTGTCATCATCACATTCTATTATAATTGAGCCTTTTCCTTTGATCTCTATATATGAACCATCTCCAAATTTCACTTTTCCACTAACCTTCTCATCTAGTTCTTTAAAATGCTCTCTTACTCCAGTCATATGATTACTAGCTCCGTTGTCTAAATACCATAGACTCTCTTTATTCGTCTCTTTATATCCTATGCCTTCTTGGGAGACGTTCTGTTCCTCATCCTCTAATATTGCCATTAGTAAGGTGGGTTCTAAATCTTCTTCAACGAGATGTGATTGCTCGTTGTGTTTTGCCCTATCAGGACATCTAGGCGCAATATGCCCTATCTTATTGCATTTATAGCAAGTCAATTTGCCAGTATCAAAATTTGATCTCTTGGAGTTGTTATTGGAGTTCTTGTGAGAGTCTTCTCCATCTTTCCTCTCATCCTTAAAATTCTCGCGGTTTCTTCCTTGTGAAAATCTATATCTTCCACGTCCGCGTCCTCTTGAAAATCTTCCTTTATTCTTTTCCGTGTGTTGTGAACATAAACCTTTCTTGATTATCCACTTGTCTGCCATTTTCTTATATATATCCTTTCTTTCGTAGGTTCTTAAGTCTGTCCAATTGCTTGCTTCTAGAGTCATTTCTTCTATAGTCTGAGTTTTGTTCTATTGTCGCAACCTATTTGTAGACTACCTATCGGGTTTACAGCGTTTAGTAGTTTGCGTACTAGTTCTCCATCCTTCATGGTATGCCCTAGACTAGAGGCTTTGTTTACAAGAGTTGTTAGTTTTGTGGTGAAGGCATCAATTGTTTCATCTTCTTTCATATGTAGCATCTCAAATTCGGATTTGAGGGTTTGTAATCGTGCTTGTTGAACTCTTTCTTCTCCCATGTGTCTAGTTTTTAAGGCGTCCCATATGGCTTTTGCGGTTTTGTGTTTTGTGATTTGAAGCAATTGTTCTTCTGGTAAGGCTTGGTAAAGGAATGCCATAGCAGTTTTATCCTTTTTATTATCTGCTTGGGTTTTATCATCGGGTTCTATCATTTCCCATAATCCATTCGCTTCGAGGATTATTTGCATTCGAATTGCCCAGAGTGAGTAATTCGAGGGTTTTAGCATTGGACATTGAAATTGTGGTGTACTTGTAGTACCTACTTCCTTTTTTGAAGCTTCTCCACTATCTTTATCTTTCGTCATATCTCTAGGATATCAAATAAAATCTCCCAAAATTAAAATATCTAAGATCTGGGGTGAGCGCTCGTGCCTCTTAATGGCAATCAATCTTAGCGGGACTAGTTTTCTCAAAAAGAACTATCCTTGGGGATTTTCTTTTATCAGAAGCGAATAAAACCTAAGGTTAATTATCTTTAAAATTTAATCTCTAAAATATAGTAGGCAATATAAATTCTTAGGCTTACTATATTCTATTCCGGGTTCTAGGCTGAGTTACCCTAAATCTATATTCAGGGGTAAAATCTGTCAATGCCTAAAACTATATATATCTATTTCTAAATCAGATATATGATAATAATCAAAATGGAGGGGGGTATATAGGCTTTGGCAAAACCTGCTAGGGTTGAATAAACCCTACGTCGTCCCTTTTATTCCTCCGCGCCTCTGTTTTCTTCTGTGTGTTAATAGACTCTCCAATGGAGTCTCTGAGGCCTTTTGTCCGATGCTATTCTTCTCCGGTGGGTCTGTTCGCCGGTTGAGATGGCTATTAATGCTCTCTCTCCTTCTGTCTTTGTGTTCGTTAACCACTTGTTCCCTTGATTCGATTTGTGCGAAGATTCGCACCAATTGGGATCTATTGAAACCGCCTCAGAATGGGGTTTTTTTTCTCTGGATAACCTGAATCGATGACGATTCCTTCTAGGGTGTCGGATTTGGATCTACAAAAGGTGTGTTTGTTCCTTTTGTTGATTTAATTTTCGTCCCTTATTTGTGATGACTTTCTGTTATCCGGTGGTGGTTATTTCCTTGAACTTTTTGTTCAATGTGTCTCGTGTGAAATGCCGTTCATTATTCTTTTGGTTGTGATTTTTCGATTGGTTTCCGGGTTAAAACCCACTTCGATGACCGTGTGAATTATAATCACCTTGGTGGCGATGGTTGGATTTGCCCCGATTGGAAGGATTTTGAAAACACTGGTATGAAGATTTTGATAAGTGTTTGGTTTTGTTGAATCTTTTCTGGGAAAAATCTGTGCGTTTGGATTCGAGATGAACACACAAGGTATATGATGATTTCTTTGGTTGTGATTAACCAAAAGCTCTGATACCAAATATAGGATCGAATATCAAAAATCCCGAAATCAAATATACCTAAATCAATCTTTATTTATAAAGCAAAATCTGTCATCAAATTGAATGTTTACAATTCTGTTTCTATATAAATGAAATGAAAGGGTGCGATTGAAAAAGTCATGTTGGTTTAATTGAACCGACGAATCCTTTGTAAAAGTTGGGTTCTTTTTTTCCAGCGGTGGTTCTACGCTGCGGGTTTGATGATTACCCGTGTGATTCTTGGGTTTTGACCCAATATGAAATTGTGAACCACATCCATAAACCCCCAACCATGATGGATTTTTACATCTGGAAAATCATTCATTGCGACAGAGACGATGTATGTTAAATCAATAAATATTATGACACGCGTCTCTTCTTTTAAATGCAAAAAAATTAAGTAATACAAGGATTGATGCACATTGTATAAATTTTTAATGCAAACATAAAATAGTTAAATTTAATAATATAAATATTTATGCAATATGTACAATTAATCAATTCACAACACATACTTATTGACTGATCAACACATTTAATGTTATTCTTAAAACACCCATTACTAATTAATGTAATTTTTAAAACCTTCGTGTCAATTTAGTCGAACACATTTCTCGTAAAGTTTAATTAAGTTGTACTGGATTTCTGAAAGATTCCTTTACGAATTACTCCCTCCGTCCCACATTAAGTGTCCATTTGACTTTTTCAAAGTCTTTTTTCTTCAACTTTGACCTTAATGATTTCTTCTTATGTTATATGATACTTGATGCAAGATATATGAATGGATAGAGTTTTGAATATATTTTTCGTTGGTAGAATTTTCGTTCAATATTATATAACACAAACAAAAATATTTATGGTCAAAGTTGAGGAAAAAAGACTTAAAAGATTCCATTGTGGACACTTAATATGGGACGGAGGGAGTAATTTGTTACTGCATTAATTAATCATATTACAATAGAATTCCGAACTCTTTCTTAAACAAAACCGAATTGTGAGGTTTAAACAAAAACATATTCGTATTTTTTTTTGCGTTCCATTTCACGCCGACATGGTGTTGAAAGGATTGTCCAAGTGATTAACATGTCACGTTATCTACAAAAGTTCTTTTAGTTTAAAGTATTTACTAAATATTGTGCTACGAGCATAAACAATTCCTACAGAACGCATTAATAAGAATTTGTTTCGGTTTTTGTCCAAAAACCAAAAGCTTACAAAACTAACTACCCAGACTTTGAGAATTATGCTACGAAAATCCTACAGATGGCACAACCGCCACTAGCAATCCTGAGTAACGATAATAAAATGTGAAAATGTTTTACTAATAAAGCATATTATAATCCACAATAGTTCAAGAAAGTTGGGATCATGGAGTGCCTTAAATAGGCATATTAGCATCTTTCTCATTGTGTTTGAGGAAAGCATACAACTGATTAAAGTTCACACTGTGAAGATCTCTTGCTTGTTTAGCTGCTATGACAAACCTACTCCATTCGGGTTGAAGATGATTAACAAACTTTGTGTTGATTTGCATCGGTGACATGGTTATTGGAATCATCTTCATGTCATTAATCAACTTCGTAAACCTCAGATAGTATGAGTGGATTGATTCTCCAAGCTCAGATGTGAATCTATCAAATTCATCATATATCATAGACTAAGGCAGCAAAACGTGAGGTTCTAAATTTTACGTAAACGGTTCAAATTGCCACCTCTGCTACGACCTTAGGTTAGTCGTGCAAAATTGTTCACCGAAGCAATAAGGTTGCAAAATAAATCCCACATCAACATAAATTTGTATTTCCCAATTTCATCATACCTTTTACGAGCATCGTTAATCCACCTAGGCCTCCCATGGATGATAATCATAATGTATAGATACCACCTATAACCGTACTAAGACAAAAGGGTCTAAGCATGATTCACAAGTCATGTTCATACAACATGAATAATGCAACAAAAGGCAAGCATAATGACAGAATTTGAGCTTATTTATGAACCTCAGTCAATTGTTTAGTCCATTTGGGATCAATTTGATTCTAAATGCCAATATTACCTATCGAAGACTTCAAATTTTCTAAATGGGTCATATTAATCTATAAGCTTTGATTTTAAGACATGAAACCTTGCACTACCGGAGATTTGAAATTTTCTAAATGGATCATATTGCCTATACCAAACCCACACTGCGGCCCACGGCCATGAGTAACTATGGAGAGTGCTAAGTGAAATTTCTCCAAATTTCATCTACTAGGATGGATCTTTTTTAGGACTTCAATGACAGTTATGTCCCATAATTCTACACAAACTAAAGTTTGAACCAAAATTCAAAAAGAGCATCCAATTATAAGTTCAATTTCCATGATAACTAGGGCGCGTTTATAACCATACAGTTTGAACAGATACTAACATACTAAGATTGGCATTGACCAAAAATAACAAAAAATAAGTTGTAAAATATCTTGATTAAGCTTCAGTAATTAACTAATCAATATAACGATAAAGCCAACTACCATGAGACTGAATCAACCACATGTAATGAACTAAGAAGAAATTAGTTTGGAGGAGGAGACATCAAAGTGAGACGATTTGTAAAGGCTTCCCTAAGAGAGTGATTTTGACCGTCAATTGGCGGGTAAGGGTAACGAAAATGAGGTAGCCATTGACCAAGAACCATGTCATAGCGAAAGATGTAAACCGACTGTTGAAGATGTAAAGCCGGATTCCCAGGTCTTCTAACAGAAACATAAAGAACACCATTGACAACCCTTCCACTCATTCTTTGAAGCTGATAAAGTGCGGTAAACTCAGGAGGAGGAGGGAGAGGCATATAGGTTACAAATTGGTGTTGATCGACAAGCCTCGCCCCCCTAAAGACACGAACACTCACAGAGGGAGGTCAGAGCCTGGTCCGAGGGACAACCACACGGTCAACCGTCCAATTACCAACGAAGATCCTACTAGATGGAACTCCAACATTAGCAACCGTGTAAAAAGACGCATCACCAAGAACTCAGATACACGGTGTACAAGATACCATCATGAACAAGAGAAATACTAGTATCTAAATTCCTATGACGTAAAGAGTCATGACTCACAAACTCCGACCCATAAAGGACCCAACGGCCAACAACTGATGAATAAACATGGCAGACAACTGATGAATGCACATCGAAGATCGGCTCAAACTCAATGACACATACACAGACAATAGAATAGCTTTGTCCATGACTGTGGATTGAGAAATGGTGTGGGTCATCCGGTAAGTTTTGAGGAAACATTAGTTCAGGCAAAGCAACATGATCTCTTAGTGGTTCTAGCGGGTTGTAGACAAGTAACATGTTTGCTGGATGATAAAGAAATAAAGAATAACTCCCAGAGGCATCATAAAACATGGCCACACCAACCCTAAAGTTAGCCCATTCTTGACGAGGCACGATGGGTCGACCCATCGCTAATCCTTATGCCGTACAGCACACCGAACTGGGGATGTTCGACCGTAAAACAGTGACCAAACGGGGTGTTTGGCGACTGTTATACCGTAAAATGAAGTCAGCACTACGGATAAATGTTCTAAAGAAAGAGTTGGTTTGACGGACCTGTAACAACTCGGGTACATCAACATTACCAAAGATGTTCTCAGTTTGTTCTTGGGGGATAATTTGTAAGCGGTTTTCAGGTGGTTGAGGGTTCATTCTGTTAGACGCATAAATTATTGGCCCAAGTCATCGTGGGCTTGAGGTCCATTAGATCTAGGGTTTAGTAGCTTATTCTCAAAGCTATGTTCTATTATAAATAGACATGCTTTGTTATGTAATGAAAGCAATCCAATCAATATCAATTTCTATTATCTTTCATGGTATCACAGCTCTAGGTAAGATCCACCAATAAAAATTGCTATCCTCCGTTTGTCGGCTACTTGTCGGTGATCCGGAGGGATCTCGTTTTTTCCGCAATAGTATATTTAAATTAATTTAGGATTTACTTTTCGTATCAATGTCATAAAACCCTAACCCTAGCCGTCAAAACACAAAAAAAATTGTTGAGTTGCCTAGATCAACCCTTTTTTTTTTCTCATCTGATTGTTTTCGTTGTCGAAGATCATTGTCGTTGACAACAAAAGTTGTCCAACAAATTGACGCTCCCTCCTAAAGGCAAAATAAGCCATGACGTAAAAAAAATAGCAAACGTCATAAAAAATGGAGGAAACTGCGAAGCAATATATACAATTATGTCGTCAAATACAAGTCAATCTCCGTGCAAACGAGCACAAAGCAGAAAAAGGAAGAAGAAGAACGTCTTCAACAATCTCTCCAATTATGTCCGTAACGAAGACCCCGTTCAAACTGCGGATGAGTGTTATACGCATAAATTATTGGCCCAAGTCATTGTGGGCTTGAGGTCCATTAGATCTAGGGTTTAGTAGCTTATTCCCAAAGCTATGTTCTATTATAAATAGACATGCTTTGTTATGTAATGAAAGCAATCCAATCAATATCAATTTCTATTATCTTTCACATTCTTGATTTTTTTTTGGTTTTTTTAAAAGAAAATTATAAGGTTTAACTAGGGGTGAGCATCGGGTCGAAACCGACCCGAACCGAGAAAAACCGACCCGAAACCGAGTTAAGGATTTTTGGAAACCGAGAACCGAACCGAATGAACCCTATATAAACCGAAACCGAACCGAATAAGCTCGGTTCGGTTCGGTTTAGTGGTTCGAACCGACTAAAATGTCGGGTTTGAGCCGAACCGAACCGAAACCGAACCGAACCGACTAAACCGAAATAGATATCCAAAACCGAAAACCGAACCGAATAAGCTCGGTTCGGCTCGGTTTGTCGGGTTGGGTCGGTTTTCGGTTCAGTTTGCTCACCCCAATGGTGTTTTCTTGTTTGGACAAGAAGAAACTGTGTTCTGTATTTCTCTCTCTTTCTTTCTTTTTTGTCTTATTCACTTCTCTTTTACTATTTTCCCTTTTTAGTCCCTCACTTTTTTTACATTTTCCTTTTAGTAGCTAGTACTCTCATTTAAAAGTAGACTTGAGTAATTTGTAACGACGTACCCTCCCCCCTTCACGAGTGAAGGCTCGTTTAATCATGATCCAAGCTCATAGTTGGAAGATAATGTGACGGTGTCTGTTTTTTGTATGTATATTTTAGTGTCATTATACGTGTCTATTTTTTACGTGTCTATCTTTTCTATTACATATTGTAAATAAATAAATAATTGCTCACTACTAGATCATAAACAATAACTTGACTATTCAAGAAGATCTCCTTGGCTCGACATTGTTAATGAAGTCAGAAAGCTTGCCTCTAAGGGCATTGATCTTCTTTCGCTTAAGTTGGGAATGGTGAGGCTACTTCCTTTTGGAACGATGTGTGGCTTGGTGATTTCCCCCTAAAGCAAACGTATCCGAGGCTGTATTTCCAGGAATTAGACAAACATGTTAGTGTGGCTTCAAAGTTGAGAGCTAATTCTCGTATTAGTTCTTTTCGGCGGTCTCCTCAAAGTGGTATTGAAGAAGAGCAACTTCTTCTCCTTATCTCTAATACTTCTTCTGTTATTCTTCCTAATATTAGTGATAGATGGTCTTGGCTGTTAGATCCTTCGGGCGA